>WNYA01000223.1:41362-59866 GCA_019512145.1 Engystomops pustulosus | reverse complement strand
GCATGTAGCTTGTAGCTCTCCTATGGCTGCTGCTGTTTGCCAGCAGGAAGTCAGTGTCTGTGTATCAGTGTGAGCTCGTCCTGGACTGCAAGAGGGAGGGCCCACTGCAAGGAGCAGAGAGAAATAAAAGCTCAGCTCCACAGCGTCAGGCAAGATGACTGCCGACCCTAAAATCAGTAGATATAGGGTCCGGAAACCAGGGGCATCTGATATTGTGTTCACCAGCACAAATAGAAACAGGTTGGAATTATATCTGTTAAATTCTGTGATATTTTGAGTACATTTAAGAAACTTGTCTATGTGAGAAAACCCCCTTAAGTTTACTAATCTTTTGTAACTATTCTGAATGATGACCAGGGCAGGTTGTCCCAGTGATCGTTTGCCTGGAGACCACTTTGATCTGTCTCTGGTTTGTGCAAGGAGATTACAACTGTCTAGAGAATGCCCAGTGTGACTGCATTGTAGTTGTCACAAAATGATCACGGTAACAATACGGGAAGGAGAAGAATCGGGTAGGCGGGGCACAAGTGCTACTGTTTGCATGATAGATTTTATTTAAACTGTGCACCAACTGCTACTCAGAGGTAAGTTTTTCGGTTTAAATACTGGTCTATTGCGCTGATGTTTATACCCCTGATGAAGCTGTCAGAGGTGAAGCACATGTTGGGGTTCAAGGCTCTGTGTACCTGGATATTGTAGGGGTGTGACACTTCGGTCCCGGAGTTTCAACCTTCTTTTCTTCCTGTGCAAGTTGCATTCTCCGTGTATAATGCGCTGTGCGGGGAGTCACATAGATCCTGCAGCCCGATTCTGCATGGTGTCTCTCCCTACGACCCTCAGGTCCCCTGGAGTTCACCTTCTTCTCCTGGTGCATGTAAGTAATGTCCGTGTATAATGCACTGTGCGGGGAGTCACTAAGATCGTGCACCCGATATCTGATGTGTCTTTTCCCCGCTAGGTCCTGGAGTTCACCTTCTTCTTTCATGGTGCATGTAAGTGCATTGTCCTGTATAATGCGCTGTGCGGGGAGTCACTAAGATCGTGCGCCCGATATCCTGCATGTGTCGCTTCCCCTGCTCAGGTCCCCGAGTTCACCTTTTTCTTCCTGGTGCATGTAAGTGCATGTCATGTTAATGTGCTATGCAGGGAGTCACTAAGATTGTGCCCCCGATATCATGCATGTGTCTTTCCCCGCTCGTCCCCGGAGTTCACTTTTTCTTTCTGGTGCAGGTAAGTGCATTGTTCGTGTATAATGTGCTGGGGCGGGGTCGTCGCCCGATATCCTACATGTTCACTTCCGCGCTCCAGGTCCCCGTGTAAACCTTCTCTTTCCTGGTGGATGTATTGACAGTGCCGCGTATAATGTGGCTGTGCGGGGAGTGACCTAAGACTAAGACTAATAAGATGCTCTTGTGCTGACATGTGGTTAGATTATCAGGCTCCAGGGTTTATATACACTTTCATTTACCTTCTAAACATTCACTAATATCTGACACATAAAAAGAGATATCAGACAGATCAGAGATGAAACATATCAGAGATTACATGATGAGATCCAAGAGATGCATATTACACACCAATGGACAATCAGCCCTGCTCCATCTCGCTCTATCACACTACACCCTCCCCAGATAAAGAACTTATGCTGCATGTAGCTTGTAGCCTCACTATGGCTTGCTGTTTGCCAGCAGGAAGTCAGTTGTCTGTGTATCGGTGTGAGCTCGTCATGGACTGCAGAGGGAGGAGCCCACTGCAAGGAGCAGAGAGAAATAAAAGCTCAGCTCCCAGCTCAGGCAACATGACTGCCGACCCTAAAATCAGGATATAGGGTCCGGAAACCAGTGGCATCTGATATTGTGTTCACCAGCACAATATAGAAACAGGTTGGAATTATATCTGTTAAATTCTGTGATATTTGAGTACATTTAAGAAACTTGTCTATGTAGAAAACCCCCTTAAGTTTACTAATCTTTTGCTGTTAACTATTCCTGCAATGAGACCAGGCAGGTTGTCCCAGTGATGTTTGCCTGGAGACCACTTTGATCTGTCTCTGGTTTGTGCGGAGATTACAACTGATCTAGAGACTGCCCAGTGTGACTGCATTGTAGTTGTCACAAAATGATCACGGTAACAATACGGGAAGGAGAAGAATCGGGTAGGCGGGGCACAAGTGTCTACTGTTTGCATGAATAGATTTTATTTAAACTGTGCACCAACTGCTACTCAGAGTAACTTTTTCGGTTTAAAATACTGGTCTATTGCGCTGATGTTTATTCCCCTGATGAAGCTGTCAGAGGTGAAGCACATGTTGGGGTTCAAGGCTCTGTGTACCTGGATATTGTAGGGGTGTGACACTTTACTTTAAATTAGTTTTTATGAATTTTTTTTTCATTAATTAGATGATTTGGCTTCCGAGGCTGAACAAATACCCTCAGTGCAGCCTCCATTTGGCATAAAAACTGTTGATTGTTGACTACGAGCAAATATATGGAAATTGAACAGAGACTCGACATGACCTCATCTCCTCCTCCACCCCCAGCCATAGGCTCTATATACATGCCAATCCTCCCCCATGAGGTCACTCATTCAAGACGTCTCAGAAGTGCAAGATCATCCAGGATAACAGAGATGAAACCTGTTATAATAGGCATCTTCCTCATTTCCTTCTCACTCTCCATCGGTGAGTATCTTCTCAGAGTTGTTTATGTCTTGTGTCTTATAATTCAGCCGCAAAGATCTTGAAAATGATCCTAGAATACATTGGACATAGAGGATTAATTCTACATATTTATACATTATATTTTAGAATTAAATTAGTTTTATTGTATAAAGGTTTACTGAAACAAAATAGCATTAGTTGTAAATCACATGTGTATATATAGGAGAAGGGGAGTAAGTAAGGGACCTGATCACATATGTTATATACCGGCATTTCCTATACCTATATAAAGTTATAACTTGCTCCATCTCCTATCATGTGGTTTATGTAGTTGATCAGTTGATGACTGTTGATGACTCAGGTGAAGAGTCCACCATACAGTGAACCTGCCCTCTGCTGGTTTTCTTTTCTACTCTGAAAAATCTGGTCCTGCTATGGGTGACAACTAGAGATGAGCGAACATACTCGTCCGAGCTTGATGC
The DNA here is from genome assembly GCA_019512145.1 of Engystomops pustulosus. Lineage (NCBI taxonomy): Eukaryota > Metazoa > Chordata > Amphibia > Anura > Leptodactylidae > Engystomops > Engystomops pustulosus. The sequence continues at coordinate 56,725 of WNYA01000223.1, read as the reverse complement.
TTGTTCGAGCATTAGCGTACTCGAAACTGCTCGTTGCTCGGATGAATACTTCGCCCGCTCGAGAAAATGGCAGCTCCCGCCGTTTTGCTTTTTGGCGGCCAGAAACAGAGCCAATCACAAGCCAGGAGACTCTGCACTCCACCCAGCATGACGTGGTACCCTTACACGTCGATAGCAGTGGTTGGCTGGCCAGATCAGGTGACCCTGGGATAGACTAGCCGCTGCCTGCGCTGCTCGGATCATTCTGTGTCTGGATGCCGCTAGGGAGAGAGCTGCTGCTGGTCAGGGAAAGCGTTAGGGTGTTCTATTAGCTTACTGTTAGGCAGGAGTGATTCTATAAGAACCCAACAGCCCTTACTTAGGGCTACAATAACGTTTATTTTCTTTTTTTTTGGTTTGCTTTGGCTGGGCTTGCTGGCACTAGTAGTGCAGCTAGTACCATACTGTGAGGAATTTGCGGGGACCTGCGACCGTTGTGTTTAGCTCTTAGTGACACGCATATCCACCTCAACACCGAAGTGGGAAATTTATTAGGGGTTGAGTAGAATTAGGCAGAGTCTGCTGATTTTTTTTTTTTAGCTGTATTCATTTTATAGCTCAAATCATCTTGCAACAACAAATCCAGTTGTGTGCTGTCGTGTAGGTTAGAAACTAGCCAAGTTACACTTTATTTGGAAAATGTTTAACACCGAGGCTAGGGGTAGATGACAGGGCGCTGACGTGGGCGTCTAACTACGAGGGTCAGAGGCCGTGGTCCTGGGCGGGTGAGACACCACCCCTGCTGATGGGGGAGAGGGGAACGCCGCAGAGGTACACTCCCTAGGTTTATCATGTCTCAAGTTACGGGATCGTGGTAGAGCACTGTTGAGGCCAAACAGTGCGAAGAGGTGATGTCGTGGATTGCGACAATGCTTCTAGCCATTTGTCCACCAGTCAGTCTTCCAGCAGTCCACCCATGTCACCGAAATCGGCACTCCTCCAGCTCCTCCACACCTCAGCCTCCTTCCCCCCATCCTGCCCCCTCCCAGCAAATTTGGCATTTGAACCGGCATCACTCTGAGGAACTGTTTTGCGGGACCCTTCCCACAGTCACAAAACCACTTGTCCTGCTCTGTGCCGAGCTATTTTCCGATGGCCCAGGTTTCCACCAGTCGCATCTGTGGGTTGATGATGACATTATTCACTTATGGAAGAAGTGTGTAAAGAGGTGTCGGGACGATGAGGAGATACGGTTGTCGACAGTGGTGAAGTTGTTGTCAGGGCCAGAAGTCAGGGGGGAGCAGACGAGTGATCGGAGGATGATGAGGTGACAGACCAAGCTGGTTGAGAGGCCGGTGAACACAGTGCTTCTGAGACGGGAGAGTCCTATAGCAGAACAGTGGAAGAGGCAGGGGTGGCCAGACGGGAGGCAGGGCCAGAGCATCAGCCAAATGTGTCACGTAGTGAAGCTCCCGTGGCGAGGGCTCCGCGACGAGGGCAGATTTTCAGAAGTCTGGAGGTTCTTTAAAGGAAACAACCGGATGACACAAAGGACTGTGGTGCACCTTTGCCAAACAGGATCAGCAGGGTTCCACCACTACTAGCTTAACTACCACCAGTATGCGCACGGCATATGAATGCTAAACACCCCACTCAGTGGCACCAAGCCCGTCACCTCCGGCCGTGCAACCACTGCTCCTTCCCCTGTTCAGCTGATGTCAGCCCCCTGCCCAGACCCTGGCACAAAACCCCATCGTCGCCTCCACGATCCTACACAGCATCCAACAAGCGTTCAGCTCTCCATACCCCGACGCTGGAGCGGAAAACGGAAATATAGTGCAACCCACCCGCACGCCCAAGCCCTTAATGTCCACATACTCCAGATGCTTAGCCTGGAGATGCTGCCCTACAGCTAGTAAGACCGAGGCCTTTGCGCAACCTCAGGCGGCGGCCGCCCCTCGGTATTCGGTCCCCAGCGCCACTACTTTTCCCGAGTGCCGTCCCGCCCTGCACCACGCTCGTGTCAGACAACATCATCCGTGCCCTGACCAACGCCGTTTCGGACAGGTCCACCTGACCACGGACACGTGGACGAGTGCTGCCGGGCAGGGCCCACTGTCTATCGCTACGGCACATTGGGTTAACTTGGTGGAGGCTGGGACTGAGTTGACCCTGGGGCTGGTCATATACTCCGACAGACCGAGGATTGCGGGCCTACCTCGGCGAAGGTCTTTCAGCCTACTATGCCTCCTCCTTCCTCCCACCCCTCCACCTCCTCCTCCGAACTACCATCGCGGGCATGGCGCCATCATCGCTACTCTAGGCACAGCACAGTGCGTCGCTAAGCGACAGAAGGCGGTGCTCAACTGCCAGTGAGCCTAGGCTGCATAAAAGGCACAACACGCCCAGAACTATTACAGGGCATCACGGCGCAGACTGATCTGTGGCTGGCACGCTGAACCTGAGCCAGGATGGTTGTGTGTGACAACGGCCGAACCGGTGGCGGCTCTGAAACTCGCAGACTGACACATGTGCCATTCCTGGCCCATGTGTAAATCTGATAGTCGCGTTTCCCAAAGAACTACCACAATCTGTCCTGATTTGCTCACGAAGGTGCGCCGCATCTGTGCGCATTTCAGGAAGTCCAGCACAGATCTGCCACTCTCAGGGCAGCGCAGTGCCGACCTCCAACTGCCCGCTCACCGACGGTTGTGCGCGTGCCCACGCGTGGAATTTAACATTAACCATGTTATCCCAGAGTTTACCAGCAGCGCAGAGCGATTGTAGACTGCCAGATTTCAACTTCCACCAGAATGGTAGTCAGGTCAGTCAGCTGTCCTCAAGTCTACAATGAGGAGTGGATGTGGATGTCTGACTTCTGTCAGTGCTGAGTAACTTTGAGGAGTCAACACAGATGGTCAGTGGGCGATGCCGCCATCTCAGCTCACCATCCCGACTGCTTGGCCTGTTAGAAAACTCTCTGTCAGCATGAAGTCGGAAGCTTTGACGCTCGTCACAAGAGACGGGGAAGAAGATTCCCTTGTTGATAGCCCAAGCACCCTCAGGTCTGTTTCTAGCGCATATCGGAGGAGTGGAGGAGGAATGGGAGGAAGAGGAGGAGAATGTTGGCGAGACACAAGAGGGGAGCATTGCTCAGACCGTCACCTGTTCAGCGTGATGGGCGAAAGAGGGAGGTTGGAGGAGTTGGAGGAGGAGGAGATTGGACAGTCAGGCAGTGAGGAGGGTGAATTCTGAGAGTTGCGGACTCTGGCGCATATGGCAGATTTCATGCTAGGCTGCCTATCCCGTGACCTCAGCGTCAAAAATTATTCCAGCACCGATTACTGGGTATTCACTCTCCTGACCCACGGTACAAAGCAAAAAATGATTACAGCAGGCCCTGGTGCACAAGCTGAAACCAGTATTTCCCTCCTGACAGCGCACGGCAGAGTGCGTAGTTCTGCGGGACAAGTAGCGAGGGAGAGTAGGCGAGCTGGCAGCTTGTTCAGCAATGGCAAGGGTACGCTTTACAAGGACTTTTGCCAGCTTTATGTCACCCATGCAAGACACTGTACACCTGTCCCCCAGTCTCGGCAGAGTAGGGCCTGATCTTACAGAAAGATGGTGAGGGAGTACGTAGCTGACCTACCATCGCAGTCTCTAAATGATCAACAGCTCCTACAACTACTGGGTTTCAAGCGGCTATGTGGCACGAACGCGTGTTAGCCTTGAGGTTCTGCCTGCCGCCTGGCCGCTAGCGTGTTGTCCGACGGGTTTTCAGTGCAGCTGGTGGCACATCACGATAGCGTACACGCTGTCGACTAACAGCGCTGGACAGGCTGGCTGACGTTATCAAGATGATAAAAGCCTGGATTTCTCATAATTTCCAATCTCCACAAGGTGAGGAAGCTACCTGAATAATTTATGCACTCCTCTCTCCTCCTTTTCCTCTTTCTCCTCCTCTTTGGTACACTAAAGCAGAGAAATGGCTATTTTTTGACAGGGCCCCACTGGCTCTAGCTATAGTACTTTATGCATAATTTTTCTGGAGGGCCACCACCCCCGTCCTCTGTTTTAAACAATTTTTGGGGACTGCCACATAAGGCACTCAATTATTAAATTTTTCTGGAGGCCACCTACTGCCTCCTCTGGTTTGAAAACTTTTTTGGAATGGCCACATACAGGCACTCAATCTATTTCATTTTTCTGGAGGGCCACCAACCTGCCCTCTGTTGAAACTTTTTTGGACTGCCACATACAGGCAATCAATCTTTTCATTTTCTGTAGGGCCACCTACCTGCCTCTGGTTTGAAACTTTTTGGACTGCCACATACAGGCACTAATCTATTTCATTTTGTGGAGGGCCACCTACTGTCCTTGGTTTGAAATGTTTTGGACTGCCACATACAGGCACTCAATCTATTTCATTTTCTGGAGGGCCACCTACCTGCTCTCTGGTTTGAAACTTTTTGGACTGCTCCACATACAGGCACTCAATCTATTTCATTTTCTGAGAGGGCCTACATGCTCTTGGTTTGAAACTTTTTTGTGACTAGCCACATACAGGCACTCAATCTATTCATTTTTAGCTGGAGGGCCACCTACCTGCTCCTCTGGTTTGAAAACGTTTTTGGACTGCCACATACGCACTATCCAAATAAATTGTGTCCATAGCAAGCCTCCCCCGTTGTCTCCATGCTAGACCTCCAAAAGTCGTCCATATAGCTGCCTCCATACATCGTCCCCTTATCAAACGAGGTGTGTCAGGCAGAAATTTGGGTTGCTTTCATGGATTCCACATCAAATTGGGTAACTTTGTCGCCACCCTGCTGTGTTATCCACAAAATATATGGCAAACTGTTTATGAATTAACCAATATTTAATTCGAGCGCTTCTTGCGCATCTGTTGACTTAATGCTGTGTAACCACAAAATATACTGCCAAACTTCACCATGACGGATTTATTTCAGCGTTCTTGCGCATCTGTTACATTCCACCAGCACCGCCATATCCCAAACTTATAAGAACGCTTCTAATACTTAACTTGGTGGAGGCTGGGACCGAGGCTGACCCTGGGGGCTGGTCAATTATACTGCCGACGGCCGAGATTGCGGGGCCTACCACACGGTCCAGGTCTAAAGGCCTACTATACCTCGGGGCAGAGATCCAAGAATTGGTGACAGCTCTAGAGAAGTCTTGGAGACTGCGAGTGGGAGGTCGCACTAGGGTGAGGTTAATCTAAGATCACTGTCGGATCTAAGAGCACGGGTGTAGGGCGATAGACTGAGATAGAGAGGAGAGGTAGGGGGTGCAGCATTATACGAGAGCTTATGGATGAGGGTTTATTTTAAACTGTATTCGAAAGGAGACTGCAGCCAGTGCAGCGACTGGCATGAACGTGTAGGCATACTGGTCCCCTTATCCAAACGAGCTGTGTCAGGCAGAATTTTGGGTTGTTTTTCAGGCTTTCCACACAAACTTGTTAACTTTGTCGCCACCCTGCTTGTATCCACAAAATAATGGCAAACTTTTATCTTTACCAATATTATTTCAGCGCTTCTTGCGCAATCTGTTTCATTCCCCTCCCCCCATATCCTAAACTTATAGAACGCTACTCACACTTGATCTATACAAAAGGTTCTTGAAGTGTGTTTGGGGAGTAGCCTAGAGACAGGGCTTGGATTGGCGAAAAGCCGCCCCTGGCAGCGGAGCGCCAGCTCCATCTCAAGAATCCAACAACATAGTTTATAACTGCAGCACCGTTTAATCTAACTTATATCACTGCCTCCATACATGGTCCCTATCAAACGACCTGTGTCAGGCAGAATTTTCAAGTGATTTCACCAGATACATAGTGGAACGCGGCCCATCTGTTGCAGCCATGCTAGGAGACTGAAGTTGCAATCATAGCACCGCAATATGAATGCCCCATACTTCTTCGCTCTTAATCATGGAGTTGTCTCCATGGCTGCCTCCACATGTCGTCCCCTTATCAAAAGAGCTGTGTCAGGCTCCATTTTTCGGGTGTCTCACCAGATACATTATGGAACTGTGGTCCACTATGTCGCCACCAGTGAGTTATCGACTAAATATACCTTCATTTTTGTTCACATAGGAAATCATTTCACCTCCTTTGGTGAAACCTGAGTCCATTTAGGGTATGTCGCCATGCCACTATCTAGCTGCCCTCTGCCGCTGCCTCTGCATGCCACCGTCCCCTATAGTGTCAGGGTCAATTATGATGTGTTAGAGCTATCTAGACCTCATTCGGTCATTCTGTCATGGACATGCTGTTGCCCAATAATTTTGGCATATGGTGCGATAAGCCAGTCAGAGGCATCCATGCATGCTGCCCCTGCTGTTTTCCTGTCATTTCCGTGGTGTTTCATCCTTTTCTGTGGTTCCAGGTGTTTGGCCAAGCTTCCCTGTGCAACCCTTGGTCCCCTTGAAAATGCTGAGTCTCCCATTGACTCCAATGGGGCTCGTTATGGACGAGCCACTCGAGCATCGGGAAAAGTTTGTCTCGAATAACGAGTACCCGAGCATTTTAGTGCTCGCTCATCTCTAGTGACAACCAATGTCTTAATTCAGGCTCCAAGACTTTTATTAATATTAATAGTCAGATTACCGTAGGGAGGATGGGGATGTTAATGGCATATCGTTTGTCCATTTCTGGTTTATATAAAGGAAGTTTTATTTTCATGGCGTGTGCCGGTACCCATGGTGGTACCATTGATGTTAGTATGTAATTTGTGTTGAGCAAGTTTGCCTCCAATTATATTAACACCCAGGATCGGTGTTAACAATGCACATGGGTGTTATCACTTTAAACAGCGCCAATGACGTTGCAAACCGCATCAATCTATCTAAAAATAGCAGTGCCCGTGCATCGCTGGGGTGTAAATGCGTCAGCATAATTGCTAGAGGTACTTAACAGCCATGTAGTGGTTCACTTTTGGTACCCAGACCTGGACCTGATCAGAATGTTTAAATTCATTTCAAAATCATTCATTAGGAATTATACAATTTTGCCAACCACCACTACTATCACTGAGATTTTATCTTTACAAGTTTTTGCCTTTTATATTTGCTTCTCAGATATTGTCTGGTGACTTTATGTGGAATATTATTGTAGATGTGTTGTAATTGCAGCCGCTGCTCTCCAGTGCTACTCCTGCCGTGCAAAGAACAATGTCACCTGTGAGCCTGAAATAGTGAACTGTACAGAGGGAGACCGGTGTGTAACTATCTCCGAGTGGTGTAAATATTGTGAGTATCAATTTCTGCTTTTTCTAGAATCTTCCTTGTCCTGTCTATAAAAAACATTAGTCATTGCTTTCAGGGACGAGAGCGAGGTGTAATTCTAAAAGATTTTATTATTTATAATTAAAATAATAAGAAGTGACCTGCAGGTGGCTAGGCTAGAGGTCAATCACCTATTAGAAAGAGCCTATGGAGGAATGTTACAGGTCTATCGTAGCAACTTTTACGAGTACGGCAACAAATGCGGCTGCATGCTCGCTAAGCCCTCAGGAGTCGCATAGGACAATCCCAACACTAAATCCACACACCACCACCACAGAGATATCAGACACCTTTCTTTCCTTCTGCACATCACTGTAAAACCTACTCGTTCCGCCCCAGGACCAGACCTCATGTCGCCCCTCTCCACCCCCCTTGTCACCATTTAACACACACTCGGCAAGCTCTATCATTGAGTTGGAGGAACCATTGACTCCTTCAGAATTGCTCAGGTGGTCAAAAACCTACCGGGAGGTAAAAACCGAGGCCCAGATGGATCCACAGGCAAATTCTTTAAACACTTTTTTACAGTTTCTCCTGACTCCCCGTTCCCAGCATAGTCCACCTGCTTATGTTGTTGTCATCCCCCATGTTCCAATTACGTCCTATCTCAACGTCCCAACTTAATGTAGACCTAAAGATTTTTGCAAAGCTCCTAGCTAACAGACTAAACCCACTATTGCCGAACTTCATCAACAGAGACCAGGTGGAATTCGTACCAAGCAGAGACAATACCTTCAAAATATTGGACCTTATGCATTGTGCCAAGTCACACTGGACACCTGCAATGATTCGCTCTCTAGATGCCTAAAAGGCTTTCGATAGAATCTCCTGGCCCCCCCTCAGACTGACCCTCTCCTAGGATTAGGCCCAAACTTCAGAGCCAAAATCTTTTCCCTCTATCCTATCCCTCGACCAGACTTAAAATCAATGGCAGCCTCACCAATTCGCTCTCCATCCATAATATCACCGGCCAAGATTGCCCCCTATCCCCACTCCTATACGTACTGGTAATGGAGCACCTCCTGGCTGCGATTCAGAACAATTCTGACATTAAGGGAGTCCAGATTGCCGGGACGGAATACAAATGTTTAGCCTTCGTGGGTGACCTACTGGTCTATGTAACGGATCCCCACTCCTCCCTTTCCGCTCTCATGAATGAGCTGGAAAAGTTTGACCAGTTGTTGAACTTCAAGGTCAACATGACAAAACCTGAAGCTCTCCAAATCTCTCTCCCCCCGCCGACTTATCTCCTTTGATGTGGGGATTCCCTTTCATTTGGCCGCCAGGAGGCATTAAATAACTTGGGGTCAAAATTCACAAGGACCTGTCTAAGTTATTTGCAGACAACTTTGCTTCCCTACTCACCAGATTTGAAAGAGACCTATCCTCCTGGAAAAAGATAGAATTTTCCTGGTTCGAATGACTTAACATCCTCAAGATGACCCTGCTGCTACGACTGTTCTACCTTGTGCAGACTATCCCGATCTTTATACCCCACTCCTTCTGGAAGGTTTGAAAATGCTTTGGGTTCTTTATCTAGTCCAATGGCCACGATAGAATCCGAAGGGACACCCTGACCTGCCCCAAAGACATGGGAGGAATTGGGTTACCCGACTGTCCCCTCTATTACTTGTCAACAGCCTATTTCTGTGTCCTGGACTTTTTCCAGGCCAAGACTTCTAAAACTTCCCCGTCAGTCCCCTTTCTCTCTTTCTTCTCCCTATCCCTCAGTTATTTCAAGTTATGAATATGACTAAACAAGTTAGTACTTGTACCATACAGATTTCACCATCTGTGTTTGGCTTTGCCCTATGGCACTATACTGTTACCATGTGTATGTCCTGCCATTGTTGATATACCTATGTCTATGGTTTAATAAAGTTTTTTCTTGAATGGAAAAAATAATAGAAATAGAAAAGAAAAAAAAGAAAGAAAGAAAAAATAGAAAAGAAAAGAAAGAAAAACGATAACATTTTGAATTTTTGTTATTATAATAATCACCTGGTTTATTAATTTTTCCATCATATTTGTTATATTTTTTTGCAGATAAGATCTATCGCTCAGTGTTTAAAGGCTGCGCCAAAGGTTCACCGTGTGGTGTTATACCTCACGGAGGGGTAAACTGCAATATCTCTCTTAGGTATAACATCCAGTGCTGTGATACAGACCTCTGTAACGCCAAATCCTATGAGAGTAAGTAGAGAGAATAAGAAGGGGGGGCGGGGGTGTCCTGGGAGGATTAGATTGAAATCTTTAAACTAAAATACTTTATCTTCTTAATAATATTTGTCACAGTAAAAATTATGCTAATGAGCCAGGTAGACTCTGGGGGCATTACCAGAGGCTCTTAATGTTTCAGCTTCAGAGTCCATTACACTGTGAGAGGGGGAGGGGTTAGTGCAAAGGGAGCAGGGGGGAGGGGAAGACATGCTCCTGTACAGTGTAACAGCCTGTAAAGATAGACCATGGGAGGGGACTATGTGAAAAGCCCTAGGAGCATTTCAAACTTATTAGCATAATTTAAACAATGGATAATGGACATGGATAACAAATAAGGATCTATGAGTGTCGCTGGTTTATCATGATGGATTTAGTAGATTTCCTCCAAATCTTTTGTCTCGTGTGCTGGGAAGCAGGATACGAATTCCATGTTGTTGATTTTCAGAAAATGCAAAGTTGTCCTAGTTGATGCGTTTATGCGCTTTGTTTTTTTTTTTTGTTTTTTTCTGTGTGGTCGAATTGACACTTTTTTAAATTATACTTTTGGCCTGAAGCAGGAAAATCAAATTTATATATTTACATTATATGTGCAAATACGGTTATAATAATTCTGGGGGTAGCGGGACGGTGCAGGCTCCTCCTATCTCTTGCTCCACATCTCTGTAGTTTTAGTTTTTTTGTCCTTGTTCTTGTCTTTGTGTAATGTATGTAGTTATTTATTTTTCATATTTTTTTTTTTTACGTGTAATTTCTTTTTGAACCATAAGGGATCTGATCATTTATAAAATAAAAATACTGCAATACAGTTGTGAGTATTCTACCCCACTATTATAGTCTACCTCCAGCAACCTGTTTAAAGACTACAGAATGACCGCAATGGGAGCCACTTACAGGCGCTAAAATATCATGGCTGTGCCCAAAATGTTTGTGCCCAGTATACAGCCAGCCCCAGTTTGTCCCCAGTATACAGACTCAGTTTGCCCCAGCATACAGCCAGCACCAGTATAAAGCCAGCCCCAGTTTGCCCCCAGTGTTCAGCCAGTCCCAGTTTGCCCCCAGTGTTAAGCCAGTCCCAGTTTGCCCCCAGTGTTCAGCCAGTCCCAGTTTGCCCCCAGTGTACAGCTAACCTCAGTTTGCCCCCAGTATACAGTCAGCCCCAGTTTGCCCCCAGTGTTCAGCCAGTCCCAGTTTGCCCCAGTGTTCAGCCAGTCCCAGTTTGCCCCAGTGTTCAGCCAGTCCCAGTTTGCCCCAGTGTTCAGCCAGTCCCAGTTTGCCCCCAGTGTACAGCTAACCTCAGTTTGCCCCCAGTATACAGCCAGCCTCAGTTTTCCCCCAGTATACAGCCAGCCCCAGTTTGTCCCCAGTATACAGACTCAGTTTGCCCCAGCATACAGCCAGCAACAGTTTGCCCCCAGTGTACAGCTAACCTCAGTTTGCCCCCAGTATACAGCCAGCCCCAGTTTGTCCCCAGTATACAGACTCAGAACTCAGTTGCCAACAGCACTACACAGCCAGCAAAACAGTTTTTCCCCCATTATAAAGAAAGCCAAGCCCAGTTTGGGGGGGTCCCCCAACAGTTGTACATCCACCCCGAGTTTAAACTGCCAACCCCCATTGTTATCATCACGGCCGCCACTCGCTCATCCAATCGTCGGCCAACGTTTTCGCGGCTCTCTTTTGCCGGACTCTCTCCATCATCACTTTGTGTTACCAAGACGAGTCGCGCCCTGTCCTCCAGTCCCTTCCTCACTCCGTGTTTGGTTACCCCCCGCCCAGTAACAAACAGCCAGCCAAGTTTAATCACCCACTACACAAGGGGATAATCTAGCACAGTAGAACATTTTTTTTTGTTTTTGATGCATAAGTCGCATTCTGATATTACTACTATGAATCCTGTGTTTCAAGGTTAACTTGGATATTTGTTTCCTCCCACATTCTTAATAAGTGCCAGATCTTGGAGCACCCAGGGGACCCTATGTCCCGGCTGCCATCAAACCAACAACTATAGATGGATTGAGCACCACGAAATGGTTAGATGTCAAGAAGAAGGTGACAAATGCTGAATTTGCTGGGACACGTCCGACACTGCAGGTAATTGTCCTAATTGTTATGAGTAGACATTATTGGTGCCGGGGAGCGTAGAGACCAAATCTACGACTAAGTCAGTTTAAAAATACCATTCCCACACTTGCGATGTTCCCACCAATACTCAACTAAATAAAGATTCCATGTGCGTCTCATAGGAGAACCGATTAGACTTTAGGGTCAAGTTGAAAGTCGTCTTTGTTGTGCAAAAACTGACATGATTGATGCCAAATGAGTTAGAGCTTGGAGTAAAGTTTTTTACTCTAACTACACAAGTATACGTTAAAACCCCCCTTAAGAGATTACCCTCTCTCCTCCCAATCCCTCGATACATCATGCCCCTCTCGCCCCCACCATCATATAATCAACTCGGTAAAAGTGTATACTACTTGATATCTCTTAGAGTTACTTACCAAGAAGCAATTTTAATCAGAAATATATTTATAGTTCTTTATTTTATATGCACCTACGAGTATTGCGCACTTCACAAAGCATGTCAAAATTGGTTCACTCTCGAGCCATGGGCATCACCAATCTAAACAACCTACCCATTATTTTGGAGAAACTGTGAGTACCCAGAGAACCCACCACGCAAACACTGAGAAGATACATACAAATGTTGGTCATATCAGTCACATAACTCATACATACCTCTGTAGTGTTAACCTGGGTGGGATTAAACTCAAGGACCCCAGCCGTCTGCAAATCAGTAAGTGCTATACCCACCCACAGTGTCCGCCCTATCCCTATGAAACCCCACCCCAAATTTCAGTTAATATACTTTTTGTTTCATACTGATAGACCCCCTCGTTGGGGTGTGTTGGAGGTAAGTTGGGGGTTGAATAAGTTATCATAAACATTCTTTAGTAACCCGGAATGATAATTTTGTAGAATGTCTGTATCAGTCTTTAAGGACATCTACGACAACGGTCACGAATTGTAAACCTAGGCACCACTGACATACTGGTGTGTGGCCCCTGGCAATCTTCTGCCTTCTTTAAACAAGCATTTTATGACCTGTTTTTTTTTTTTAAGGATTTTCAAAATTATGGCAATGAGTCTACTGAGGCTCCACTGGCTCCATAAGGTTTAATTGAATTGGAGCCCTTAGACTCATTTTTCATATTTCATAAGCCTTTTTGTAAACAAGCTTAAAGAAAACCAGAATCCTGTCATAGAGGGGCGCAACGAAAGTATGTTCAGTGTGCTTGGTTTACAGTCCCTTCTCCCTCGGGGATGAATGAGACCGACACCAATTATTTGGATATACAACTTGCACTATCATCACTATTCACGGTTACCGATATCTCAAAGAAATCTCCCAAATCGTAATTGATGACAAATCTTCAAAAAATTTTTTTTTGAACATGTATGGATAACCTAACCACTTACTCACTACTCAGAGTGTTTGTGGCCCCATGGAGTCGAGCTTATCTACAGAGGGTGGTGTCGGCAAAGAAAAGCCTTCACCGACTCGGAATATGAGTGTACAAGATCCAAAAGGATCTCTGACAGCTGGAGAGTCGCTTACAATGACAAATTAATTTACACTGAGATTGTAAAATCTATATGTATTCACGGATTTCTGCAACACTTTATAAGCAGTTGGATCAATATTTCACATCACTGAAGTGGACGCCACTGCGGGGGAGCTCAAGAGCTCAGTTACTGACCTCTTACTATTATTCTCTGAGCTGAATAGGCGCCTCCTTGTGTATAATAATGACGAATTGTGTCAATTTATTTTTCTTTTAGTGAACATTAGCCCGGTGGTCCCCATACTCCCAACATTTGTGAAAACGAAGAGGGACAAAATGGCGACAACGCGTAGGTTCCGCGCGATCCCCCTAAGCCAACACCCCCACATCACTCCCACTGGTCACAGCCCCCAAATGTTTAGCATAATTAAAATAATAAAATCATCTCAATAAAAAAAAAATAATATCACAGTGGATTTGAACCCATAGACCTCAGTGTCCATAGTGCAATAATAACACAAGCGCCCTTCAGCACTCACTGAGCTACAGACCTCTGTGAATTACAAGGTGTAGAATTGTGGTAACTAAGAACTATAACTGCTTTGGTAATATTAGGGAGGATTTCTCAATTAATTGTAATTACGTGGAACATATATTATTATTATGGAATTATATTTTAATTATGGAGATTATTGGAGATGAATTATTATTATTTTTCTACCATTATTAATAATCACTCCGATATACATAAACTTGATATATAATCAAAGACTAATAAATGTCTCAATAATTACAAAATAATAATCTCTGAAAATCCTCTCCGTCTATATATCAGTGCATTAATTCTGTGTCACAGTGTGACAACACTGGCAGATAACAACCTTCTTAGTTAACCAGAATCCTGCAGCTTTGTATCGCTGGCTTATAAGCTCAGTTTAGTTAAGCTCCTGTCTATGGGTAGTGCCAGAGGTCCACCAGGGTTCGAACTCACGCCTGGGCCAAAACTTAATGTAAATTTTTATTATATAAAGAAGCTTGGTCGGAGCCCTGAGATCATATATGACAATGCCTGTCTGAACCTGAGTGACAATGGTCCCCCTGTCTCTCCGCTAAGCCCCTACAACTTCTCTGAAAAGGATTCCCATTCTCCCGATTCTGCTCTGCGGGAGCTAGGAGAATGCAGTGACCATATATGACAGATGCTGATCTGACCCCTGATGACATGGTCCCTGCTCTCTCAGCTAAGCCGACACTTACACTTCTCTGGAAAATGATTCCCTCACCGATTCCTCTGCTGCTCTGTGGGAAGCCTCAGGGAGATGCAGTCACCATAGATTGGACAGATGCTGATCTGAAACCTGATGACATGGTCCCAATCCTCTCCCTCAAGCTAAGGGCCGCACACTTCTCTTTCCGAAAAGGATTCCCAATCCGCTGTCTGCTTCTGGGAACCCTAGGAGATGCAGACCCATATATAGGACGAGAGCTGATCTAGGCTGATGACGAAATTGCCCTGCTCTACCTGCTAATCCCAAAAGACACTGTTCTCTGAAAAAGGTATATTCCCTCCCTCCGAATGTCTGGTAGAGCCATTCATGTACTGTGACGTCAGACTTTAAAAGTATTTACTATAGGGACAACAAAGAAAAGCGCGGACACAGCAGAGAGAAAAAAGAAAATAAACCACAGCGAAGACCATTGGTGGAAGACAAATCCGTGACAAAAAATATCAATAGCTCAATAAAAGCTAAAGCTTGGTGGAAAACTGCACAGTGACACACGGTGCAGAGGTACGAAAAACGGAAAGTCCCGTCAACAATTTGTGGGACGGTTATGGGACTATGATAGTGGGGTGATGATCGCGAGCACAATTCCGGTTTTCCTAAATCTTCTTCCTTCCTCCCAATACATGAGGGGGCAAAATTCTCCTACTTACCCTACTTAACCAACCCGGAAAATCCGTCCACCAATTTCCCCCGAGGAGCTTGTCCGCCGAGGATATTGGAAGCTGTAGCCGAGTGCACCAAGTAATTCGCTTCACTAATATCGTGCATAGCCAATTTCCTGCATGAAGTGTCACTTCTCACTTCTCCTTCTATCCTCAGCTATCTCCCATCAATAGTCCTCGGCAGATTCACCATCTTCTTCTTTCTTCCGGTGCATGTAAGTGGATGGGCTTTCCGACAAACCATTTTGAATGTTAAATCCACGCACTTAGTCCCTGAAGTCAGGTAGTCGGGTTTGTCCGATGGCCTGCCCTAAAATTTGGTGTCCATAAAGAAAAGTCGACACGATT
>WNYA01000223.1:0-37872 GCA_019512145.1 Engystomops pustulosus | reverse complement strand
TGAGTCTGAGTCCCTGTGCATGCAGTGAGTCTGAGTCCCTGTGCATGCAGTGAGTCTGCATCCCTGTGCATGCAGGGAGTCTGAGTTCCTGTACATGCAGAGAGTCCCTGTGCATGTAGTGAGCCCAAGTCCCTGTGCATGTATTAAGCCCAAGCCCCTGTGTATGCAGTGATTCAGTCCCTGTTCATTCAGTGATTCTGAGTCCCTGTACATGCAGTGAGTGTGAGCTCCTGTACATGCAGTGAGTCCGAGTCCCTGTGAATGCAGTGAGTCTGAGTCCCTGTGCATTTATTAAGCCCCAGTCCCTGTACATGCAGTGAGACCGAGTCCCTGTGCATGCAGTGCTACCGAGTCCCTGTGCATGCAGTAGTGACTCCAAGTCCCTGTGCATGCAGTGAGTAGGATTCCCTGTACAAGCAGTGAGTAGGAGTCCCTGTACATGCAGTGAGTCTGAGTCCCTGTACATGCAGTGAGTCTGAGTCCCTGTACATGCAGTGAGTCCAAGTCCCTGTGCATGTAGTGAGTCTGAGTCCCTGTGCATGCAGTGAGTCTGAGTCCCTGTGCAGCTCAGCTCAGTTTTGGTGCTGAGCGAGTAACCGGGCAGCGGACGGCCTGATAAAGATCTCAATCCGAGATCGAAACGCGTAGCACCAGTTGCAGTTGGAATCTGAGCAGATTCTCTAATCATATAAAAAGTTATAAGAGTAAGTAGGAAGTTATAGTGGATAAAAGGATTCTAAAATACTGATTGAAGAAACCATCTTGTCCTGGCGACCCGGTGGGTCCTAAGGAAGGCGATTGCTGGATTATCTTCCTGAAGGGTGAAAGGTGCAGAGAGTGGTGCGAGGAGATGTGAGGGAAGCCAAGGGAGGTCTTGCTTTCTTGGAAAATCCCTTATTTTACTGTCCACAGGTTTTGGTACAGAGGAGACCTCCACTAAATTATAGAGGGAACTATAATAATCAGCAAATACATGGGCTATACCTTGCAGATCAAGGATTCTCACATGTGGGTCATTGCATGCATAAGGTTTGTAAAATGTAGCTGCTTTCTTCTTTAAACAACACACCGGTATTCACCCACTACAGGAACAGGACATTTTAAGCCTACGAAACACAAATCCATGCTGATGAGCATTCAGCTCACAAAGTTGATTGATAAGTGCGAATATTTCTAATGTCCTGGCTGAGGATATGGATTTCTTATTTAAGGGGACCTGTCGACACATTTTTCACAAATACATCAAGAACCAGATTCCCATGGAACCTTATTAACTAACTGACACTATTATTTTAGCTATAAAGTGTTTCTCTCAGATCCCCAAATAATCAACTTTATAATTTTGCCTAATATCCAGCGATATCTATAGCTAGTCAGACAGGGCGTGGCCTCCTCCCCATGCCTTCTCACCATTCAGCCAGTAATGTCATGTGACCAGAGTGCTATAATTTATGGTCCTTTAGCCTCCTAAGCAAACTGTACCCCATGTATGTATCTAACCACATGAAATCACAGTAGCTGCCATGTAGGATGGAGAGAAGTAGAGGGCCATGGAGGCATGCTAAAAAAAGGGTGTCAGTTAGTTCATAGGGCTTTATGGGAACCTTCCACTAGCTATATTTGTGATAAATGTGGTAACAGGTTCCCTTTAAGTCTCTGCTTAGCTAATTTTAGGTGGTTTTCTTGGCATGTGAAGTCTGCTTAATGAAGTGTCCCCTCATAGTTGCCTCATGGGCACACCAAGGAGTAGGGTCACATACTTCTCCTTTATCATTCCTATGAAAGTAACTTTATAGGCCATTCGATGTCTGTGGGACATAACGAGGATAGGTAAGTACATAATTAACAAGGTGGCAGACTGAATTGGTGGTGGTAGAAAATTGCTCTCATGGTGTCAGTAAAACAGGACCATGGGATAAACCCTATGGAGATATTCAGGGTGGAAGGGATTTGTCAGTCAAAAAATAATTGATCCTGGTGTTCATAATATGTGATGTTAGTAAGAACTATAGGTGTAGAAGGTCCGATGGTGAATGCGTCATACAACATATAATTAAGGCCTGATGATATTTGTAACGGAAGTCCTTGGTCCTTATGTGAATATGTGGTTTCAACACTCGTCGCCCACTATGGTACGACCTCCTTTCTTGATTTTATTTGTTTTTACTAGGGTTTTCTTGATAAACATAAATTCTTTGGACCATAAATTGTGGAAATTGTTTGCTGTGTGTTATTTGTTAGACAAATATGAATGATATAAAGACCACCCTCATCTATAACCCAATTATAATCCCATTGGCAGGGGCTTGGAAAATATGAGGAAAGTGCTTAATTTTAAGTTGTGAATAGTCATCAGAGTTTAAGCAAGTCTCTCGGAGACAAAGGAGGGCAGCACAGCACTTCATTCGTGACATGGATCACAGTAGATCTGCATAGGGTTACAAGAAAATTTAGAAGCTGTTGCTCCTTCTTCACTCGCTATAGTTGGATGGTATTTTCAGAGTCACATCTTCGTGCCATCCCTAATGATAAGTTTTTCAGGAAAGCCCCACCCCCATTGTATCCTGTGGGCTCTGGGGACTGTTGTTCAGCGATGAAAGGCTCTCCTGTGCATCAGGGTAACTGCCAACACGTCAAAAGCATAACAGGCAGTTACTTAGGTTTAGGCAAATGATGCACACTGTCAACAGGATCTAGATCTCTTAAGGAGGACACTGGATGTGTTCCAAAGAAGAGATCTCCGCTGGGTCTCTTCTTTGGTTCCTGTGGAGGAAAAGACCAGAAGTTGTCTGCAGCTTCTGCTTGGAAGATGTAGATGAGCACACTCAGAAGCCAGGCCGAGGAGAGTTAAGGAGGGATTACTTGAGCTAGTTGAGAGGCTAAGGAGCCAGTGTTGGCTGGAGCAAAAATTTAGGCACCAGCTTGGTGGGTCTCACTAGGCCTCCTTAAGCCTCAGCAGACTAGAGCAGTTCTCCAGCCCTGGAAGAGATCAAGCCAGATTAATGGGTCTCCAGAAGGACTGCAGGACGTGCAGGAGCTGTTGGCAGGTGTGAGGGAATAGAATCCATTTTCTTTTGTGTACCATATGTTTTACTATACAAAGATCCCTATGAATAGCACCATCCCCCCAAGGACACTGATCATCTTTCAGGGGCCATTGGAATGTGGGTATGGTCAGTAGGTTCCTTTGTCCCAAGAACCTATAAAAACTGTCTGCAACCTAAATAAATTGGAATTCTCTCAAACATGTGAAGGTCTGAGTGATTAACCGAGCAGCTTGTACTATACAATAATTTGGAACCACACATCACATCGAGAGATATGGGGATATTTCCCTGACACAGGTAACAAGAGGCTGGTATCTAGGGTATCTTTACAGTTAGAGTTTCAGTCTGGCAGGAAGTAGCTTGGCCCCAGGTGTAGAAATTTGGGTCCTGCAATCCCAAAGAGAAGAAGGAAACAGTCTGGACAGATGCAGGGTGGCAGCTGGGGTCCAAGACAACAAGGATGAGCTAACTAGGCATGTGAGTCCTAGCAAAGATGACTTGTTGCTGGGAAGCTGGGACCTTGTACATTGTGCTTTCCAGGAAATATGATCATCATTGTGTCTATCAGCCAATGGTATCATTGCTGACAAGATGCTCCTCCTCCCCACCGGCAATCTGGAAATCCTAACATTTTCCAATATGAATGGATCCCACTTAGCTGGGTTTTTCCAGTCTCCAAATAGGTTCTGTATTCTATGTAAACAACTAAGTCGGAATATCCAGCGTCCCTTTAACTGATTTTAGAGACTGCCATTATTTTAAAATGCCATTTTTTCAATAGGGCAATACACTCACCGGCCACTTTATTAGGTACACCTGTCCAACTGCTCGTTAACACTTAATTTCTAATCAGCCAATCACATGGCGGCAACTCAGTGCATTTAGGCATGTAGACATGGTCAAGACAATCTCCTGCAGTTCAAACCGAGCATCAGTATGGGGAAGAAAGGTGATTTGAGTGCCTTTGAACGTGGCATGGTTGTTGGTGCCAGAAGGGCTGGTCTGAGTATTTCAGAAACTGCTGATCTACTGGGATTTCCACGCACAACCATCTCTAGAGTTTACAGAGAATGGTCCAAAAAAGAAAAAACATCCAGTGAGCGGCAGTTATGTGGGTGGAAATGCCTTGTTGATGCCAGAGGTCAGAGGAGAATGGGCAGACTGGTTCGAGCTGATAGAAAGGCAACAACATTGCTCAAATCGCCAACCCGTTTACAAACAACAGTACGAATAGGCAGAAGAGCATATCTAAATTCACATTACCGAATTTTGAGCAGATGGGCTAGCACACAAGCAAGCAGAAGACCACACCGCGGTTGCCACTACCTTTCAGCTAAGAACACGGAAACTGAGTCTACAATTTTGCACAAAGCTCAATCGAATTGGACGTAGATAGTTGACGAAAGCGTTGCCTGCGTGTCGATGAGTCTCATTTGCTTTCTTGAGCCTGCTGCGACATTCGCATGGATAGGCGTCAGAATTTGGCATCAACAAAATGAAAGCATTGATCTCCATCGCCTTGTGGTGGCAGGCTTGTGGTGGTGGTGTTCATGGTGTTTGGGAATTTTTTCTGGCAGTCTTTGGCCCCTTGGATCACAATTGAGCCTCGTTGCAGCCCACAACCAGCCTGAGTCATTGTTGCTGCCATGTCGACATGCCTGTATGACGCACAATGTACCTCTGTAACATCTGAGGCTACTTTCAGCAGGATAAACATGCGCCTGTCATAAAGCTGGAACTCATCTCAGACTGGTTTCTTTAACCATGAAATGACGTTCTTCACGTACATCAATTGTCGTCCTCCAGGCCTCAGCTCAATCCCAATAAATATCTAGACATTGGGACTTTTGGATTGTTGTTGGAACGGACGATCTCACTCATGATGCTGCGTGGTGAGACATCTGCCGCCACTCGTCCGTGTGACCATCCATGTCAATATGGACCATAAATCTCTGAGGAATGCTTGTTTGCTCTATTCGCACAAGAATTGAGGCAGTTCTGAGACAAAAGGGGTTCCAACCTGTTACTACATGGTGTACCTAATACAAGTGGCCGTGTGTAATTATCTTTGCTATATAGCCCCAGTGTTGCTCTAGTGTTACCTCACCTGCCAAGAACACTCATGTTTTAAGAACCAGTCTGAAATGATTCAGCTTTATGACCATGTGCGGCATTATCCTCTGACAAGTAGCCATCAGAAGATGTTTAGGTGGTTTTTTTATCATATGTGGTCATAAAGGGTTGGACATGGTCAGCACAACCTACTCAGGTAGGCTGTGTCATGCAACCATGCCAACCTTTGGTACCAAGGGCCCACAAGACTGCCAAGAAAACTATTCCCACAGCCATGACAACCACCACCGACCAGCCTGAACCGTTGATACAAGGCATGATGGGATCCTTGTCTTTCATTTTGTGACTCGCCAATTCTGAACTCCTACTCCGAAGTGGTCGGCAGCATGAAATCGAGACTCATCGAGACCAGGCAACATTTTTTCCAATCTTCTACTGTCCACATTTTCAAATTGTAGCCAATCATGTTTCCTGTTTAGCTGAAAGGAGTGGCAAACCCGTGTTGGGCTTCTGCTCTGTGCCCATCTGCCTCACAATTTCGCCGATACTGATTCGTTCAAAGGGCTTCGCTGCCTACCTTGGTTGTAACGGGTGGCATTTGAGTCACTGGTTGCCGTTCTATCAGCTCACAACAGTCTGCCCATTACCTCTGACCCTCTGGCACTCAACATAGCATTTTTTCCCCCAGCCCACAGAACTACCTGCGCTCACTTTTGATTTTTTTTTCTTTTTCGACCATTCTGTAAACCTAGAGATGGTTGGCGTGAACATCCCAAGTAGGTCACATTTCTGAAATACTCAGCCAGAGCCCTTCTGTGCACACCAACCACCAATGCCACGATTTCACAATGCACATCACATCACTTTCTTTCTTCTCCCATACTAGATGCTCGGAGAAACTGCAGGAATTGTCGTGGACCATGTCTAACATGCCTAAATCACTGAGCTGGCCGCCATGTGATTGGCTGGATTAGAAATAATTTTAACGAGCAGTTGGACAGTGTATCCTAATACGAAGTGCGCGGTCGATGTCTATGTAAAAAATAAAATTACATCTTCTATATATTTTTTTGTTTAAGTTTTAGGATGAATTTATACCACTGTTTTTAGAAAATCCCAGAAAAATGTACAAACATTTTTCCTCTCCTTTTTCTGGCATCTTTTCTTTTCTCCTCTGTTCTTCACCCGGTCATTTTTTGTGTTTTGGTTGTGCTTTCCAGTCTTGGGCCACTGAGTCCCTTAGGATTTCCGGTGTTTTGGCACTAAGAATAAAAAGATAAAC
The DNA here is from genome assembly GCA_019512145.1 of Engystomops pustulosus. Lineage (NCBI taxonomy): Eukaryota > Metazoa > Chordata > Amphibia > Anura > Leptodactylidae > Engystomops > Engystomops pustulosus. The sequence continues at coordinate 31,470 of WNYA01000223.1, read as the reverse complement.
AAATGTCATAAAACAAATGAGGTTACATTGTGTACAAGTGGCAAAAATGGTAATGAATATGACTTCTACACCACCGCTTTCCTCCTCTCTCCTCTGTCTTAGGTAGGTCAATGTTAAGGAGTTCGCACGGTTGGGGACGCCATCCTTGACTTAAAGAATCAAGATAGGGACTGTCCGCCATTTACAGTATTGACCAAGCAGGTCCACGCCAGGGGTCACATGTTCCAGTTCAACAACTCTCATTTTATATGTCACTATGTTTTGCTCGTCCTGTCATCTAATTCCCAATTGACCATTGTCCTATAAGCCATCTTCCTTCATCTTTAGTTCATATTTTGATTTGTTGGTGCCATTGTTAATTCTTTCTCTCTTTCTTCTCAGGAAATTAGTATACAACAATATCTGTGTACAAGGTCCCTGAGTAACTAGGCACAAGTTAATTAAGTTTTTTGTAGAATGTATGAGAGAGCGGGTGTAGTACATTAAAACTATTGCCTATAGCACCCAAGCACCTTATCCTCGCTTGTCACGTCACGCTCCACCAATGCTGATTTTCAGTCTTTTTTATATGCATTGATGAGATATTAACAACGGAGAAGATCTTTACTACAATACACCTGAAGAGACGGCACGTGGTCTTTGGTTTTATGTTCAGTTTCTGGTAACACGGAACAAACATGAAGGGTATAATTCGACAGAAAGTCACTGATTGTGAGGGAAATAGAATCCATTTTCTATATGTGTTCACGATACCATATGTTTTAGTATATTAAACCATAAAAAAAAAAAACCATGGTGTTTTACAACTTTAAATACCATCCCCCCGTAGTAGCACCAAATCATCTTTCAGTTACATCCTGTCACAAACATGGCTATTTGAAGCGATCATAGCTCAGTAGGGTCCTTTGTCCCAAGAACCTATAAAAACTCTGCAACCGTAAATAAATTGGAATTCGTCTGCAACTGTTGAAGGTCTGAGTGATTCACCGAGCAGACTCGTACTATAATACAATGATTGGACCCACACCGTCACATCAAGAGATGGGGATATTTCCCTAACATGAAGTAAGGACTGTTTGAAGTCTATATAAAAATCTCTAACATCACTGGGGACCCGAAACCCACAAAGCTCCGTCAATCTTAGGCTTAGGTGAATCAAATTATAAACACTAGCCGCATGCCAAAGCCACGATCACCAGATTTACTGGCAGTGGTTGAGCCAAACCCGATAACAAACTACTTTACGGTTCAGATTGTCAACTCTAAAACTAACTATTATCCTAAAACTATTATCCTAACGAAGAACAACAAAAAAAACCTTAACTCTTCCAGTGGGTATGAAATCCTCCCTAGATAATATACTAACGAGATAACCAACTTTTAAATATATCCCCCCACATTAGGGAATCTAACCCAAGGCTCCCCTGTTGATTTAGGTATTACTTAGCTACATTTACATAACCGTATGCCTGTTGTACTGTAGCCAGGCGGGCAACGTCCAGCACATGAGAAGGACAGGAGGGGGACCTCTCTCTCCTCCATATATATGCTGGTGTAGCATACGGTCTCCACAGATGGTCGTGTGAATTTGGCCTTAGAAGGACTCATGATGGAGAAACTAAATTTTGAAGAAGGGCCATCTAGTCCTGCTGTTCGTCCACATGACATAAAGAGTTTCTGTACTAACAGACAAACCAACTATGACTAGAATTTTTCACTATCATTTTGCAGGAATCCACAAGGGATTTTGTTTTTGTCTTGAATCCCCAGGGCTCTATATGTCACTAGTTGTATCCCACATCAGGGAACATTTACTAAGGGTCCGAACAAACAAAACAACCCGCATTTCGTCGGGTTTCCCGATGTTTTTTTTTTCCGTTTTGCCCTGATTGGCACGGGGTTTTTGCCGCAGGGACGAGATCGATTGTTGCGCATCGGCCCCGGCTTGCATGAGACACAAATCGGGGACGTGGACGTTCTGGTAACAACCCAACTGATTGGACAATACACACAGAATTTAAGAACCAAATTGTGTCACAAATCAGCACTTACATGCAACCGGTACGAAGAAGGTAAACTCCGGCGGACCTCAAAGCCTTGGAAGCGCCTGCAGGAAACTGGACCTCACGATCTTATGAATCGGGGCAGACCTGATCCAATCCCTCGTCGGACATTCTTGATCGTCGGACTTCAACGGGACGGTAAATAATGTTCCCCATTGTCTTCTTATTCTCTCGTACTTGCTGTCATAGAATTTGTTGTTACAGAGGTCTTTACACAGCCCTGTAAGTTGAATGTAAGAGTAAGATTATCATTGACCTTTCCATAATTTTTAACACCGAGCCAATCCTCCAGTTCAAGCATCGAGCAAAAGATACTGGGGCAACATTTACTAAGGTCTCCAATACCGCATTTTCGTTGTATAAAAAAAAAAAGAAAAAAAATAATTCCTGTTTTGCCCTGAATTTCGGCAGGGTTTTTTGGCGCACATCGCGGATTGTTGTGAATCTCGCCACTTGCATGTGACCAATCGGGGGCCGTGAACGTCGACAACCCAACTGTTGACTGATTCGAACAAACCACCGAATTTAATACCAATTGTGTCACAGAATCAGCATTCACATCCCCGGGAAGAAGAAGGTGAACTCCAACTGACCCTCACGGGGGAAGCGACACATGCAGGAAATGGACGCAACGATCTTAGTGGAATCGGCGCAAGCTCGAATCCTCGTGAACATCCTGGATCGTGAAGTGAATGGTAGACGGGTAAGTAAAATGTGCCCCACATCTTATCTGCACCATATTTAGTGGATTTTAAATAAACAAACTTAACTAAGATGAGTGAATATTTTTCAAATTTTTGTTCAAAGGTTATTCACTTTTTCCAGCAAATTACATTTGAATCTGAATATGTTAATTGTAAATCATCATGCTTTAAAAGCACAATTTGTAAGTCCTGAGGGTTGTCTGTGCATTTCTATCACTCTAATGCAATCCCGGTCCTAGTCCTTTCTGGTATATCAGTAAAAATAAAAAAATCCTTCCATTCTTCTGTGTCCAATATAATGGCAGCATCATAAACAATAGTCACAAAACCTAACCTCCAATAACCATAGGTCACACAGCTTCCAGAACCAATAATCACCCTGCCCCAGAAGGCCAATAGTCACACAAGCACAATACACAGCTTCCGAAGCCATAACACACATCACACTGCCCCAGAAGCCATAGTCCTGTTGCCCCTATAAGCATTCAATACTGGACACAGTGAAAAGCTTTGTTTGTTTTATTATCCTGTCCTTATTTTTCATATACCGTCAATAAATATGTCACTGTTTTTATGGGGCGGTGATCTTACTGAATGACGGGCGGGCAGTCACCGCCGGTCTGGTGACGGGCTTTCCTTCCTCATGAATATACGCGATTCTTTGAAAGCAATAGGCGGCAGCGGTGGCTTGAGTGAGTATCCCTTCTTCCATGCAGCGCTGGGGTCCTGGGATTCAAATCCCACCCAATGTCAACATCTGCAAAGAGTTTGCATTTCTCTCCAAATCCGTGGTTTGTGTGGGTTTCCCTCCGGGTACTCCGGTTTCCTCCCACACTTAAAAAACATACTGGTATGATTGTTTAGTGTGAGCCCTGGGGACAGGGACCAATTTGACAATGCTGTGGTCACAGCGCTGCGTATCTGTGTGCGCTATATAAATACAGAATTATTATTATTATTATTATAAAGCGGCTCCGCCGTTTACAATTGTACTGCTTTACTTCCGCCCGCAGCATTGATGGAAATGGGCCTATAGATTCAAGTGACAGCAACCCTGCTTGGATTATGGTTTGGTTAGCAATAACATCTATTCCCTAATAATGTGACACCGAGGATGCTATTGGGTTTTTGGGTTTCTTCAGGTTTTGGCAATCCCAGATGGGAAAGTATTTAGAACTGCTGTTTTATCTGTTTGTGGACCAACTTAATATTTTTCCTTTTCTCGTTCTTCCTACCCTCTTTTTCTTTTTCCCCTTCTTGTACATCTTGTTTTCGTTTGACTGTATGAGGGACAGAACCAAGAATTGTAGTTTTCTGTCCCGCTTTTTGTTGGTTTGTTTTGTAAGAAAGATTCTATGTGATTCTTAACATGCATGATTGCTAGGTTTGCCTTATGTGCCATTTCTATGCACAATGGGGGTCATTTACTAAGGGCCCGATTCGCGTTTTCCCGACGTGTACCATGAATATTTCCGGATTTGCGCCGATTTCCCCGAATTGCCTCGCCGCCGGATTTTGGCCGCATGCCCGCGACGGAACGGGGGGGGGCGTGGCCGAAACGAAAACCCGACGGATTCGAAAACCGCCGCATTTAAAACAAAAAATCCGTCGCGGAGCTTGCACTTACCTCACTCAGTCCCCTGCTCGGTGAACTCCGTCGTTCCCGATTCTCTTTGCAGCGCAGCAGCAGCGCACAACCTTGGTGGAAGAAAAACGGCGGAGGAAACTACTTAAAAATCCCGGCCGGACCCGAATCGTCGCATAGAACGCGCCGCTGAACGGAATTGTACCGGGTAAGTAAAAATCTGCCCAATTGTCTGTCTTTTTTACATTTGAAAATAAAACAAAAAATTTGATGTATGATAAAAAATCATTAACGTTCTTTCGTACTGATGACCTCTTAAAATCATAAGTGTAGAGAACTAAGAGGCAAAATTCTAATCTAGTTACTTTCCTTCCCCCACAGTTTAGAAAGTGCACAAAAAAAAAAAAATACAGAAGGATCCAAATTTGGATGCTCTTCTTCCAGAAATTGTAATACATCCGTCTCAACTTTGGCACAGTTTTCTGTTTCTGCTTACAGGTCCTATTTTCCATCCATCTACATCAGCATAGCATTGGAGAGCAGCTAACTGAAATTAAAACACATCTAGCAGTTTTATGCAACACAAAATTGAACAGCCCAGGAGACAGGAAAGAAAAGTGGAAAGTCTCTTGATAAATAAAATAGAGTTGGCAACCAGCCATGTTACCAAAAAAAAAAAAAACGACCATATCCCAGAACTGATACCGCTTGGGATATTTACAATAAATGGTCACCTCTTACATTAAAAAAAGCACTGAGGGGGTTATCTTATTCTTCGTCGTTAGACATTTCTGTGTTTTTATTTATTGTCTTGGGTTTGGTTTTAGACGATTTTATTATTAGAGGATGTATGAGCATCTGGACCTCAGTCTGTGAGTTTTTTGTTAAAGTCAAAATTCTTCTCCAACTCCGTTAATACTTTTGCTATTCCTCTTGGACAGGGTTATTTTATTTATACTTTCATAGCACAATCTTGTCACGTTCTAAAGATTTATTAGGAGAGCAGAAAACTGAAAACTGTGGTGATTTCAGAATGAAATGGAGTCCATGGACATGGACACCGCTGGCTTTCCCCCCTTTTGGGTATATTGTCTGTCGTTTATAATTGGGGGGCATTGGGGGTCATTACTAAGGGCCTGATTGGCCATTATTCCCGACGTGTTACCAGCCAGAATATTTCCGATCTGTGCCGATGTTTCCCTGTATTTTGCTCCGGGATTTTGATTTGGCGCACACCAATCGGATTGGATGTCGCATCGTGTGACGTAATATCGGAGGGGGTGTGAGGTATAAATCGGCGCGAAAACCCATAGGAAAATCCCGACGTATTCGTGAAAACAGGGAAACAAAAAAAAAACCGCGCATTTAAAACAATAAAAGTTCCTTGGACGCGCTTCCTCACTTGGTCCGGCTCTTTGACTGATGGCCTTCAGATGCTTTCAGTAGCGGCGCAGCGGCCACCCTGAAGGAACGTGGAGGAACTAGCGCTAAAGTTGACATCCAGCCGACCCGACTCCAAGATGCCACCAGCAGAGAAGGGCCAGCTGGGGTGTCGGCGAATGACCGGGTAAGTAAATACATGGCCACCATTTGTTATATTTCTGGTCTGGTTTATGTGTTATATTTCCGATAGTGAATCAAGTTAAATCGATAGATAGTGAATCTGATGATTGATCAAGACCGGATATCCGATTATTTGCCTTTAAATCGTATTACACCTGATTTGCTTTCACAGGATGGTGTTTGGTTTATCATTACGTGATGACCGGAACCGTGAAATTTGGGATTGGGCTGCACTTCAATTTTAAAAAGCCTGTTAGTTGAACATGGCCATTTGTTGTGTTTTCCATTTTGGGAATGTTTGTCACTTCTGATCATATCATGGGGACAGCATCTCCAAAATGTCATTGCTGACTGGTAGTGCTGGCGTGTTGTGATTTAAATCCTCCCTAGCTTCTGATCTGGCAGCAGTATTTGAAAGAAATTAAAGGGAACCTGTCACCCATGAGCCATTTTTGTAATTTTTTATAAGCACTGACAAGGGGGGGTGGTAATCCCCCAGTCCCCACAGAGCATAGGACAATGACAGCTGCCAAAGTGTTTTTATGTTAGTGGGTGGTTAAATATAAATATAACATCAAGTTTGGTACAAGGAAAAAAAGATATGTTTATAAAGGAAAGGTTGTTCTTTGCATTAGGCATCTGGCATGTGTGACGACCATGGGATGGCCCGCTGCCATTGTTGGGGGTAGGAGTCTGTTAGGATCAGTTTCAGCATTCCACGGTGACCCCCCCACACCTTGGGGAAACATGGTGACCTTTTCAAATATATGTGAATAAGGACTCCCAAACATACAACAAATGCACAAAGACGCTTGGCCGTGGTGTGGCGTCTAAGCAGATATAAAGGGCGGGTCGTGAACTAAAACCCGATGATGGTGTTTTTTCCTATCTATTGTTTAAAGTGGGGAAACCGCGCTGGATAAGGGCGGTGTTGATGGTCCACCACATGGGGTGGGGAGGGGGAGGGGACTGCTGGGGCACTTTCCAGATGTGATGCCCGAAGAACCCTTACAACCATTTGGCAAACATGGCCTATCCACAGCACAAAGGACAAGACTGCATACAATAATGAACGGTAGTCAATAATAACAAAGTTCTTTATGGATGTTTAAATCTGGTCACACAAAAACACATTTTGGGTCACAGGTACAGAAGTCACGGTGTCATGTGAATGGGCACATAGGGCACTAGTAAAAGTGTGGGGACGGTGAATACTGGGGGAATTCTGTAAAAAAATAAAAAAAGAGATGTCTACCTGGATCTACAAGGTTCCCTTTAACCCACCCAGGATATTTAGAGGGGGAAGTGTGCCGACCGAAAAACTAGCACTGACGTAAAAAGCAGGGGGGAGGGGGTGAATTTAGTAAAAAAAACCCACCCCTAACGCGTATACTTTTTAATGAAATTTTTGGGTAGGGTCCAGGGGGATTTTGGAACCCACAAAAAAATTCGTAAACAAACCCAAATTGTCGGTTAAATGGGTCCCATTCCCACATTTATTTCATCCTCTGCAATTGTGAATCACTGTCCCCACTTAAACTTACATTAATACCACCTATAGTACCAATGGCCATCCAAAAAGCCTTGTACTTGGCCCGTGACAGGTCGCATTGGCCCCCCCGGGAATACATAAGGATGTTGCCCTGTGACTTCTCTAAACCTCTCTAACGTCTCCTGCTTCTCTGCTGCCGCTTGGAAGATTTGCTTTCTTTTAGAAAAAACAGATTATGGTTTAATGCATCTTTTTTCCTCCTTTTTTTTTTTGGGGATGAAATACAGTTTGTACCCTTGGTGTTGAACTAACATGTTAATATGATTCCAAAATAACTATTTTTCATGGTTCTACTGGTACACGGGGCGGAGGGGGGTTGGGGTGTAAGAACTTGTAAATGAATCCCCTAAAACAGGCCCAGATCCAAAAGAACCGATGGATAATCATAGAGAGGTGAGGTCATGCATACACATCCGAAGGTTCCTTCTTCATTCCGTTCTCCATGATGATAAAAAATAACAACACAAAATTTTTTTTACTTTTACTTTTGTGTTTTGGTCAAGACCCCACCAATGGAATTGGTTGAAAAAATTCAGGTCAAATCCACTGCTGAAATTTTTCTTTACATTCCAGGGAAGCAATTTGTTCGAGTGATCTGATGATAACAATGCACAAACCCAAGCCACGGAAAAAGTAAAATTGTATAAGATATAGAAATTCACCAAAACGGGCTTGAATGGAAAAAAAATTCCAAATACTCGGAAAAAACAAGACAAAAGATACATAGAGGGAAAATAAACAGTTACCGGGGGGGGAACTATAATGCGCACAAAAATAACTGCCTATTATTTTTCCTTAGATCCAAATTGGGCGCCTTATATTAAATCCCCGTTGCGCCAACAAAAAAATAAAAATGGTATGAGGAGGGCAATCGGACCCTACTTATTAATAGCATAATTATTAAAAAAAAAAAAACAAAAAAAAAAAAATTGTTGTGTTGGTGAATAAGTTCTTTGAGTAGGAATATTTAATTCTTTGGTGTTTGTCTTGTAAGGTAATTCGTTACGCTTAAGTACAAATTAATGCAAAGGTGTTACCAGAGCTGAACCTTATTAATGCGAAATCTTAAGGAGTCTCATAGGATGAGTACGTGAAGGGAAGAGGAGGGAGATTAGGGAAGGTAGACTATGGGACGTTAATGATCTTCTACCGCTTGAAATAAGCGGGCTTGGGTGCGCGGGAGAGTCGAGCGGGCTGCCTGATACGTTAGATGGGTGAGGATTCTCCCACTCTCGCCCCAATGTAGACCGAGAACCGCAGATCTCCATGGGAACTGAGACCACGCGGCACGAACAACTTCTGCCGCGTCGGTCCTCCAGTTTCCCCCGCTGGAGTCTGCTGCTCGGTTACGGGGAATTCCTAGTAAGTAGAAATACTCAGACCAGCCCTTCTGGCACCAACAACCATGCCACGTTCACAGGCCACAAATCACCTTTCTTCCCCATACTGATGCTCGGGAGAACTGCAGGAGATTGTCTGGACCATGTCTACATGCCTAAATGCACTGAGCTGCCGCCATGTGATTGGCTGATTAGAAATTAAGTGTTAACGAGCAGTTGGACAGGTGTACCTAATAAAGTGGCCGGTGAGTGTATATGTACATATTCATATAATTTTTTTGTTTCAGTTTAGGATGAATTACCTTGTTTTTAGAAAATCCCAGAAAATGTAAAACATTTTTCTCCTTTTTTTGAGGCAGATGGGCTACAGCAGCAGAAGACCACACCGGGTGCCACTCCTTTCAGCTAAGAACAGGAAACTGAGGCTACAATTTGCACAAGCTCATCGAAATTGGACAGTAGAAGATTGGAAAAACGTTGCCTGGTCTGATGAGTCTCAATTTCTGCTGCGACATTCGGATGGTAGGGTCAGAATTTGGCATCAACAAAATGAAAGCATGGATCCATCCTGCCTTGGTGGTGGCAGGCTGGTGGTGGTGGTGTCATGGTGTTGGGAATATTTTCTTGGCAGTCTTTGGGCCCCTTGGTACCAATTGAGCATCGTTGCAACGCCACAGCCTACCTGAGTATTGTTGCTGGCCATGTCCATCCCTTTATGACCACAATGTACCCTGTAACATCTGAGGGCTACTTTCAGCAGGATAATGCGCCATGTCATAAAGCTGGAATCATCTCAGACTGGTTTCTTGAACATGACAATGAGTTCACTGTACTCAAATGGCCTCCACAGTCACCAGATCTCAATCCAATAGAGCATCTTTGGGATGTGGTGGAACGGGAGATTCGCATCATGGATGTGCAGCCGACAAATCTGCGGCAACTGTGTGATGCCATCATGTCAATATGGACCAAAATCTCTGAGGAATGCTTGTTGAATCTATGCCACGAAGAATTGAGGCAGTTCTGAAGACAAAAGGGGTTCCAACCTGTTACTAGCATGGTGTACCTAATAAAGTGGCCGGTGAGTGTATATCTTTCTATATGCCAGTTTGCTATAGTGTATACACTCACCGGCCAAGAACACTCATGTTTAAGAAACCAGTCTGAAATGATTCCAGCTTTATGACATGGCGCATTATCCTGCTGAAAGTAGCCATCAGATGTTACAGGGTACATTGTGGTCATAAAGGGATGGACATGGTCAGCAACAATACTCAGGTAGGCTGTGGCATTGCAACCATGCTCAATTGGTACCAAGGGGCCCAAAGACTGCCAAGAAAATATTCCCCACACCATGACACCACCACCACCAGCCTGAACCGTTGATACAAGGCAGGATGGATCCTTGCTTTCATTTTGTTGACGCCAAATTCTGACCCTACCATCCGAATGTCGCAGCAGAAATCGAGACTCATCAGACCAGGCAACATTTTTCCAATCTTCTACTGTCCAATTTGCAAATTGTAGCCTCAGTTTCCTGTTCTTAGCTGAAAGGAGTGGCACCCGGTGTGGTCTTCTGCTGCTGTAGCCCATCTGCCTCAAAGTTCGACGTACTGTGCGTTCAGAGATGCTCTTCTGCCTACCTTGGTTGTAACGGGTGGCGATTTGAGTCACTGTTGCCTTTCTATCAGCTCGAACCAGTCTGCCCATTCTCCTCTGACCTCTGGCATCAACAAGGCATTTCCGCCCACAGAACTGCCGCTCACTGGATGTTTTTTCTTTTTCGGACCATTCTCTGTAAACCCTAGAGATGGTTGTGCGTGAAAATCCCAGTAGATCAGCAGTTTCTGAAATACTCAGACCAGCCCTTCTGGCACCAACAACCATGCCACGTTCATCATAAAGGGATGGACATGGTCAGCAACAATACTCAGGTAGGCTGTGGCGTTGCAACGATGCTCAATTGGTACCAAGGGGCCCAAAGAGTGCCAAGAAAATATTCCCCACACCATGACACCACCACCACCAGCCTGAACCGTTGATACAAGGCAGGATGGATCCATGCTTTCATGTTGTTGACGCCAAATTCTGACCCTACCATCCGAATGTCGCAGCAGAAATCGAGACTCATCAGACCAGGCAACGTTTTTCCAATCTTCTACTGTCCAATTTCGATGAGCTTGTGCAAATTGTAGCCTCAGTTTCCTGTTCTTAGCTGAAAGGAGTGGCACCCGGTGTGGTCTTCTGCTGCTGTAGCCCATCTGCCTCAAAGTTCGACGTACTGTGCGTTCAGAGATGCTCTTCTGCCTACCTTGGTTGTAACGGGTGGCGATTTGAGTCACTGTTGCCTTTCTATCAGCTCGAACCAGTCTGCCCATTCTCCTCTGACCTCTGGCATCAACAAGGCATTTCCGCCCACAGAACTGCCGCTCACTGGATGTTTTTTCTTTTTCGGACCATTCTCTGTAAACCCTAGAGATGGTTGTGCGTGAAAATCCCAGTAGATCAGCAGTTTCTGAAATACTCAGACCAGCCCTTCTGGCACCAACAACCATGCCACGTTCAAAGGCACTCAAATCACCTTTCTTCCCCATACTGATGCTCGGTTTGAACTGCAGGAGATTGTCTTGACCATGTCTACATGCCTAAATGCACTGAGTTGCCGCCATGTGATTGGCTGATTAGAAATTAAGTGTTAACGAGCAGTTGGACAGGTGTACCTAATAAAGTGGCCGGTGAGTGTATATGTACATATTCATATAATTTTTTTGTTTCAGTTTAGGATGAATTACCTTGTTTTTAGAAAATCCCAGAAAATGTAAAACATTTTTCTCCTTTTTCTAGGCATCTTCTCTTTTCTCTGCTTTCACATTTTTTAGAGTGTTTGGTTGATGGCAGCTGGGGCACTGAGGTCCCTTAGGCTTTCCGTGTTTTGGCACTAAAGAATAAAAGATAAACAAATGTCTGAGGTGTACATTGTGTACAAGTGGCAGAAATGTAATGAATATGACTTTCTACACCACCGCTTCCTCTCCTCTTCTCTGTTAGGTCAATGTTAAGGAGATCGCACTGGTTTGGGACGCCATCTTGACTTAAGAAATCCAAGAATAAGGGACTGTCCGCCATTTTAAGTATTAGCCAAGGGTCACGCCAGGGGTCAAGCACTGTCCAGTTCAAACTTCATTTTATGTAACCTGTTTGCTCGCCTGTCAGCTAATTCCCTTTGACATTTAATGAGAAGCCAGTCTGTCCTTCATCTTTAGTTCAATATTTTGATTTTTGGTGCCAGTTTATCTCTTTCTTCTCAGGAAATTAGTATAAACAATATCTGTGTACAAGGTCCCTGAGAACTGAGCACAATTAATTAAGTTTTTGTAGAATGTATGAGAGAGCGGTTGTAGTACATTAAAACTAAGCCTATAGCACCCAAGCACCTTATCTCCTTGTCACGCCCACCAATGCTGATTTTTCAGTCTTTTTATTATGCATTTGAGATATTAAACGGGAGAAGATCTTTACATACACTAAGAGACTGACGTGTCTTGGTTTTATGTTCAAGTTTCTGGTAACAGGACAAACATGAAAGGGTTAATTCGAAAGTCACTGTTGTGAGGGAATAGAATCCATTTTCTATTGTGTTCACATACCATGTGTTTTACCATACTTTATACCATCCCCCCCGAGTACACAGATCATCTTTCAGTTACATCCTGTAAATGGCTATTGGAATGCGAGCATGCTCAGTAGGGTCCTTTGTCCCAAGAACCTATAAAAACTGTCTGCAACCTAAATAAATTGGAATTCTCTCAAACATGTGAAGGTCTGAGTGATTCACCGAGCAGCTCGTACTATACAATGATACAATGATTGGACCCACACCGTCACATCAAGAGATGGGGATATTTCCCTAACATGAAGTAAGGACTGTTTGAAGTCTATATAAAAATCTCTAACATCACTGGGGACCCGAAACCCACAAAGCTCCGTCAATCTTAGGCTTAGGTGAATCAAATTATAAACACTAGCCGCATGCCAAAGCCACGATCACCAGATTTACTGGCAGTGGTTGAGCCAAACCCGATAACAAACTACTTTACGGTTCAGATTGTCAACTCTAAAACTAACTATTATCCTAAAACTATTATCCTAACGAAGAACAACAAAAAAAACCTTAACTCTTCCAGTGGGTATGAAATCCTCCCTAGATAATATACTAACGAGATAACCAACTTTTAAATATATCCCCCCACATTAGGGAATCTAACCCAAGGCTCCCCTGTTGATTTAGGTATTACTTAGCTACATTTACATAACCGTATGCCTGTTGTACTGTAGCCAGGCGGGCAACGTCCAGCACATGAGAAGGACAGGAGGGGGACCTCTCTCTCCTCCATATATATGCTGGTGTAGCATACGGTCTCCACAGATGGTCGTGTGAATTTGGCCTTAGAAGGACTCATGATGGAGAAACTAAATTTTGAAGAAGGGCCATCTAGTCCTGCTGTTCGTCCACATGACATAAAGAGTTTCTGTACTAACAGACAAACCAACTATGACTAGAATTTTTCACTATCATTTTGCAGGAATCCACAAGGGATTTTGTTTTTGTCTTGAATCCCCAGGGCTCTATATGTCACTAGTTGTATCCCACATCAGGGAACATTTACTAAGGGTCCGAACAAACAAAACAACCCGCATTTCGTCGGGTTTCCCGATGTTTTTTTTTTCCGTTTTGCCCTGATTGGCACGGGGTTTTTGCCGCAGGGACGAGATCGATTGTTGCGCATCGGCCCCGGCTTGCATGAGACACAAATCGGGGACGTGGACGTTCTGGTAACAACCCAACTGATTGGACAATACACACAGAATTTAAGAACCAAATTGTGTCACAAATCAGCACTTACATGCAACCGGTACGAAGAAGGTAAACTCCGGCGGACCTCAAAGCCTTGGAAGCGCCTGCAGGAAACTGGACCTCACGATCTTATGAATCGGGGCAGACCTGATCCAATCCCTCGTCGGACATTCTTGATCGTCGGACTTCAACGGGACGGTAAATAATGTTCCCCATTGTCTTCTTATTCTCTCGTACTTGCTGTCATAGAATTTGTTGTTACAGAGGTCTTTACACAGCCCTGTAAGTTGAATGTAAGAGTAAGATTATCATTGACCTTTCCATAATTTTTAACACCGAGCCAATCCTCCAGTTCAAGCATCGAGCAAAAGATACTGGGGCAACATTTACTAAGGTCTCCAATACCGCATTTTCGTTGTATAAAAAAAAAAAGAAAAAAAATAATTCCTGTTTTGCCCTGAATTTCGGCAGGGTTTTTTGGCGCACATCGCGGATTGTTGTGAATCTCGCCACTTGCATGTGACCAATCGGGGGCCGTGAACGTCGACAACCCAACTGTTGACTGATTCGAACAAACCACCGAATTTAATACCAATTGTGTCACAGAATCAGCATTCACATCCCCGGGAAGAAGAAGGTGAACTCCAACTGACCCTCACGGGGGAAGCGACACATGCAGGAAATGGACGCAACGATCTTAGTGGAATCGGCGCAAGCTCGAATCCTCGTGAACATCCTGGATCGTGAAGTGAATGGTAGACGGGTAAGTAAAATGTGCCCCACATCTTATCTGCACCATATTTAGTGGATTTTAAATAAACAAACTTAACTAAGATGAGTGAATATTTTTCAAATTTTTGTTCAAAGGTTATTCACTTTTTCCAGCAAATTACATTTGAATCTGAATATGTTAATTGTAAATCATCATGCTTTAAAAGCACAATTTGTAAGTCCTGAGGGTTGTCTGTGCATTTCTATCACTCTAATGCAATCCCGGTCCTAGTCCTTTCTGGTATATCAGTAAAAATAAAAAAATCCTTCCATTCTTCTGTGTCCAATATAATGGCAGCATCATAAACAATAGTCACAAAACCTAACCTCCAATAACCATAGGTCACACAGCTTCCAGAACCAATAATCACCCTGCCCCAGAAGGCCAATAGTCACACAAGCACAATACACAGCTTCCGAAGCCATAACACACATCACACTGCCCCAGAAGCCATAGTCCTGTTGCCCCTATAAGCATTCAATACTGGACACAGTGAAAAGCTTTGTTTGTTTTATTATCCTGTCCTTATTTTTCATATACCGTCAATAAATATGTCACTGTTTTTATGGGGCGGTGATCTTACTGAATGACGGGCGGGCAGTCACCGCCGGTCTGGTGACGGGCTTTCCTTCCTCATGAATATACGCGATTCTTTGAAAGCAATAGGCGGCAGCGGTGGCTTGAGTGAGTATCCCTTCTTCCATGCAGCGCTGGGGTCCTGGGATTCAAATCCCACCCAATGTCAACATCTGCAAAGAGTTTGCATTTCTCTCCAAATCCGTGGTTTGTGTGGGTTTCCCTCCGGGTACTCCGGTTTCCTCCCACACTTAAAAAACATACTGGTATGATTGTTTAGTGTGAGCCCTGGGGACAGGGACCAATTTGACAATGCTGTGGTCACAGCGCTGCGTATCTGTGTGCGCTATATAAATACAGAATTATTATTATTATTATTATAAAGCGGCTCCGCCGTTTACAATTGTACTGCTTTACTTCCGCCCGCAGCATTGATGGAAATGGGCCTATAGATTCAAGTGACAGCAACCCTGCTTGGATTATGGTTTGGTTAGCAATAACATCTATTCCCTAATAATGTGACACCGAGGATGCTATTGGGTTTTTGGGTTTCTTCAGGTTTTGGCAATCCCAGATGGGAAAGTATTTAGAACTGCTGTTTTATCTGTTTGTGGACCAACTTAATATTTTTCCTTTTCTCGTTCTTCCTACCCTCTTTTTCTTTTTCCCCTTCTTGTACATCTTGTTTTCGTTTGACTGTATGAGGGACAGAACCAAGAATTGTAGTTTTCTGTCCCGCTTTTTGTTGGTTTGTTTTGTAAGAAAGATTCTATGTGATTCTTAACATGCATGATTGCTAGGTTTGCCTTATGTGCCATTTCTATGCACAATGGGGGTCATTTACTAAGGGCCCGATTCGCGTTTTCCCGACGTGTACCATGAATATTTCCGGATTTGCGCCGATTTCCCCGAATTGCCTCGCCGCCGGATTTTGGCCGCATGCCCGCGACGGAACGGGGGGGGGCGTGGCCGAAACGAAAACCCGACGGATTCGAAAACCGCCGCATTTAAAACAAAAAATCCGTCGCGGAGCTTGCACTTACCTCACTCAGTCCCCTGCTCGGTGAACTCCGTCGTTCCCGATTCTCTTTGCAGCGCAGCAGCAGCGCACAACCTTGGTGGAAGAAAAACGGCGGAGGAAACTACTTAAAAATCCCGGCCGGACCCGAATCGTCGCATAGAACGCGCCGCTGAACGGAATTGTACCGGGTAAGTAAAAATCTGCCCAATTGTCTGTCTTTTTTACATTTGAAAATAAAACAAAAAATTTGATGTATGATAAAAAATCATTAACGTTCTTTCGTACTGATGACCTCTTAAAATCATAAGTGTAGAGAACTAAGAGGCAAAATTCTAATCTAGTTACTTTCCTTCCCCCACAGTTTAGAAAGTGCACAAAAAAAAAAAAATACAGAAGGATCCAAATTTGGATGCTCTTCTTCCAGAAATTGTAATACATCCGTCTCAACTTTGGCACAGTTTTCTGTTTCTGCTTACAGGTCCTATTTTCCATCCATCTACATCAGCATAGCATTGGAGAGCAGCTAACTGAAATTAAAACACATCTAGCAGTTTTATGCAACACAAAATTGAACAGCCCAGGAGACAGGAAAGAAAAGTGGAAAGTCTCTTGATAAATAAAATAGAGTTGGCAACCAGCCATGTTACCAAAAAAAAAAAAAACGACCATATCCCAGAACTGATACCGCTTGGGATATTTACAATAAATGGTCACCTCTTACATTAAAAAAAGCACTGAGGGGGTTATCTTATTCTTCGTCGTTAGACATTTCTGTGTTTTTATTTATTGTCTTGGGTTTGGTTTTAGACGATTTTATTATTAGAGGATGTATGAGCATCTGGACCTCAGTCTGTGAGTTTTTTGTTAAAGTCAAAATTCTTCTCCAACTCCGTTAATACTTTTGCTATTCCTCTTGGACAGGGTTATTTTATTTATACTTTCATAGCACAATCTTGTCACGTTCTAAAGATTTATTAGGAGAGCAGAAAACTGAAAACTGTGGTGATTTCAGAATGAAATGGAGTCCATGGACATGGACACCGCTGGCTTTCCCCCCTTTTGGGTATATTGTCTGTCGTTTATAATTGGGGGGCATTGGGGGTCATTACTAAGGGCCTGATTGGCCATTATTCCCGACGTGTTACCAGCCAGAATATTTCCGATCTGTGCCGATGTTTCCCTGTATTTTGCTCCGGGATTTTGATTTGGCGCACACCAATCGGATTGGATGTCGCATCGTGTGACGTAATATCGGAGGGGGTGTGAGGTATAAATCGGCGCGAAAACCCATAGGAAAATCCCGACGTATTCGTGAAAACAGGGAAACAAAAAAAAAACCGCGCATTTAAAACAATAAAAGTTCCTTGGACGCGCTTCCTCACTTGGTCCGGCTCTTTGACTGATGGCCTTCAGATGCTTTCAGTAGCGGCGCAGCGGCCACCCTGAAGGAACGTGGAGGAACTAGCGCTAAAGTTGACATCCAGCCGACCCGACTCCAAGATGCCACCAGCAGAGAAGGGCCAGCTGGGGTGTCGGCGAATGACCGGGTAAGTAAATACATGGCCACCATTTGTTATATTTCTGGTCTGGTTTATGTGTTATATTTCCGATAGTGAATCAAGTTAAATCGATAGATAGTGAATCTGATGATTGATCAAGACCGGATATCCGATTATTTGCCTTTAAATCGTATTACACCTGATTTGCTTTCACAGGATGGTGTTTGGTTTATCATTACGTGATGACCGGAACCGTGAAATTTGGGATTGGGCTGCACTTCAATTTTAAAAAGCCTGTTAGTTGAACATGGCCATTTGTTGTGTTTTCCATTTTGGGAATGTTTGTCACTTCTGATCATATCATGGGGACAGCATCTCCAAAATGTCATTGCTGACTGGTAGTGCTGGCGTGTTGTGATTTAAATCCTCCCTAGCTTCTGATCTGGCAGCAGTATTTGAAAGAAATTAAAGGGAACCTGTCACCCATGAGCCATTTTTGTAATTTTTTATAAGCACTGACAAGGGGGGGTGGTAATCCCCCAGTCCCCACAGAGCATAGGACAATGACAGCTGCCAAAGTGTTTTTATGTTAGTGGGTGGTTAAATATAAATATAACATCAAGTTTGGTACAAGGAAAAAAAGATATGTTTATAAAGGAAAGGTTGTTCTTTGCATTAGGCATCTGGCATGTGTGACGACCATGGGATGGCCCGCTGCCATTGTTGGGGGTAGGAGTCTGTTAGGATCAGTTTCAGCATTCCACGGTGACCCCCCCACACCTTGGGGAAACATGGTGACCTTTTCAAATATATGTGAATAAGGACTCCCAAACATACAACAAATGCACAAAGACGCTTGGCCGTGGTGTGGCGTCTAAGCAGATATAAAGGGCGGGTCGTGAACTAAAACCCGATGATGGTGTTTTTTCCTATCTATTGTTTAAAGTGGGGAAACCGCGCTGGATAAGGGCGGTGTTGATGGTCCACCACATGGGGTGGGGAGGGGGAGGGGACTGCTGGGGCACTTTCCAGATGTGATGCCCGAAGAACCCTTACAACCATTTGGCAAACATGGCCTATCCACAGCACAAAGGACAAGACTGCATACAATAATGAACGGTAGTCAATAATAACAAAGTTCTTTATGGATGTTTAAATCTGGTCACACAAAAACACATTTTGGGTCACAGGTACAGAAGTCACGGTGTCATGTGAATGGGCACATAGGGCACTAGTAAAAGTGTGGGGACGGTGAATACTGGGGGAATTCTGTAAAAAAATAAAAAAAGAGATGTCTACCTGGATCTACAAGGTTCCCTTTAACCCACCCAGGATATTTAGAGGGGGAAGTGTGCCGACCGAAAAACTAGCACTGACGTAAAAAGCAGGGGGGAGGGGGTGAATTTAGTAAAAAAAACCCACCCCTAACGCGTATACTTTTTAATGAAATTTTTGGGTAGGGTCCAGGGGGATTTTGGAACCCACAAAAAAATTCGTAAACAAACCCAAATTGTCGGTTAAATGGGTCCCATTCCCACATTTATTTCATCCTCTGCAATTGTGAATCACTGTCCCCACTTAAACTTACATTAATACCACCTATAGTACCAATGGCCATCCAAAAAGCCTTGTACTTGGCCCGTGACAGGTCGCATTGGCCCCCCCGGGAATACATAAGGATGTTGCCCTGTGACTTCTCTAAACCTCTCTAACGTCTCCTGCTTCTCTGCTGCCGCTTGGAAGATTTGCTTTCTTTTAGAAAAAACAGATTATGGTTTAATGCATCTTTTTTCCTCCTTTTTTTTTTTGGGGATGAAATACAGTTTGTACCCTTGGTGTTGAACTAACATGTTAATATGATTCCAAAATAACTATTTTTCATGGTTCTACTGGTACACGGGGCGGAGGGGGGTTGGGGTGTAAGAACTTGTAAATGAATCCCCTAAAACAGGCCCAGATCCAAAAGAACCGATGGATAATCATAGAGAGGTGAGGTCATGCATACACATCCGAAGGTTCCTTCTTCATTCCGTTCTCCATGATGATAAAAAATAACAACACAAAATTTTTTTTACTTTTACTTTTGTGTTTTGGTCAAGACCCCACCAATGGAATTGGTTGAAAAAATTCAGGTCAAATCCACTGCTGAAATTTTTCTTTACATTCCAGGGAAGCAATTTGTTCGAGTGATCTGATGATAACAATGCACAAACCCAAGCCACGGAAAAAGTAAAATTGTATAAGATATAGAAATTCACCAAAACGGGCTTGAATGGAAAAAAAATTCCAAATACTCGGAAAAAACAAGACAAAAGATACATAGAGGGAAAATAAACAGTTACCGGGGGGGGAACTATAATGCGCACAAAAATAACTGCCTATTATTTTTCCTTAGATCCAAATTGGGCGCCTTATATTAAATCCCCGTTGCGCCAACAAAAAAATAAAAATGGTATGAGGAGGGCAATCGGACCCTACTTATTAATAGCATAATTATTAAAAAAAAAAAAACAAAAAAAAAAAAATTGTTGTGTTGGTGAATAAGTTCTTTGAGTAGGAATATTTAATTCTTTGGTGTTTGTCTTGTAAGGTAATTCGTTACGCTTAAGTACAAATTAATGCAAAGGTGTTACCAGAGCTGAACCTTATTAATGCGAAATCTTAAGGAGTCTCATAGGATGAGTACGTGAAGGGAAGAGGAGGGAGATTAGGGAAGGTAGACTATGGGACGTTAATGATCTTCTACCGCTTGAAATAAGCGGGCTTGGGTGCGCGGGAGAGTCGAGCGGGCTGCCTGATACGTTAGATGGGTGAGGATTCTCCCACTCTCGCCCCAATGTAGACCGAGAACCGCAGATCTCCATGGGAACTGAGACCACGCGGCACGAACAACTTCTGCCGCGTCGGTCCTCCAGTTTCCCCCGCTGGAGTCTGCTGCTCGGTTACGGGGAATTCCTAGTAAGTAGGTCAGAGGAGAATGGGCAGACTGGTTCGAGCTGATAGAAAGGCAACATTGACTCAAATCGCCACCCGTTACAACCAAGGTAGGCAGAAGAGCATATCTAAATGCACAGTACGTCGAATTTTGAGGCAGATGGGCTACAGCAGCAGAAGACCACACCGGGTGCCACTAAACCTTTTCAGCTAAGAACAGAAACTGAGTCTACAATTTGCACAAAGCTCATCGAAATTGGACGTAGATAGATTGACAAACGTTGCCTGGTCGATGAGTCTCAATTTCTTTCTTTCTGCTGCGACATTCGATGGTAGGGTCAGAATTTGGCATCAACAAAAGGAAAGCATTGATCCTCCTGCCTTTGTGGTGTCAGGCTTGTGGTGGTGGTGTCATGGTGTTGGGAATATTTTTCTTGGCAGTCTTTGGGCCCCTTGGACCAATTGAGCCTCGTTGCACCCACAGCCTACCTGAGTATTGTTGCTGCCATGTCCATCCTTATGACGCACAATGTACCCTGTAGACATCTGAGGCTACTTTCAGCGGATAAATGCGGCCCTGTCATAAAGCTGGAAACCACATCTCAGACTGGTTTTCTTGAACCTGAAATGAGTTCACGTAACTCAATGGCCTCCGCCAGTCACCAAATCAAAATCATCCCTAGAGCATCTTGGGGTGGGATGTGGTGGAACGGGAGATCGCATCATGGATGTGCAGTGGGTGCAGCGACAAATCTGCGGCACTGTGTGTGCCATCCATGTCAATATGGACCATAAATCTCTGAGGAATGCTTGTTTGTCTATTCCACGAAGAATTGAGGCAGTTCTGAGACAAAAGGGTTCCAACCTGTTACTACATGGTGTAGCCTAATACAAGTGGCCGTAGTGTAATTAGATCTTTGCTAGATATGCCAGTGTTGCTTAATGTATACCCTCACCTGCCCAAGAACACCATGTTTTAAGAAAGCCAGTCTTGAATGATTCAGCTTTATGCATGGCGGCATTATCCTTCTGACAATAGCCATCAGAAATGTTTAAGGGTTTTTTATCATATGTGGTCATAAAGGTGGACATGGTCAGCCAACTACTCAGGTAGCTGTGTGCATGCAAACCATCGCATATTGGTACCAAGGGGCCCCAAGACCTGCCAAGAAAATATCCCACAGCCATGACAAACCACCACCGACAGCCTGACCGTTGATACAAGGCATGATGGGATCCTTGCTTTCATTTTGTGACCGCCAATTCTGAGCTCCACTCCGAGGTGGTCGGCAGCAAAATCGAGACTCTCGAGACCATGGCAACATTTTTTCCACATCTTCTACTGTCCCATTTCAAATTGTAGCCATCATGTTTCCTGTTTGTAGCTGAAAGTAGTGGCAACCGCTGGTGCGTGCTCTCTGCTTCTGTAGCCCATCCTGCCTCAAATTCGCCGATACTGTATCGGTTCAAGAGCTTCGCTGCCTACTTGGTGTAACGGGTGGCATTTGAGTCACTGTTCGCCGTTCTATCAGCTCACGAACAGTCTGCCCATTACCTCTGACCCTCATGGCAATCAACATAGCATTTTCTCCCGCACAGAACTCCGCGCTCACTTTGATGTTTTTTTTTTTCTTTTTCGGACCATTCTGTAAACCTAGAGATGTGTGGCGTGAAACATCCCAAGTAGGCATCACAGTTTCTGAAATACTAGACCAGACCCCTCTGGCACCCAACACAACCAATCCACGTTTCACACCATGGGCACAACATCACTCTTCTTCTCCCATACTGATGCTCGGGAGAACTGCGGAGATGTCGTGGACCATGTCTAACATCGCCTAAATCACTGATGCTGCCGCCATGTGATTGCTGGATTAGAAATACATTTTAACGAGCAGTTGGCAGTGTACCCTAATAGAAGTGGCCGTCGATTGTCTAGTGAAAATAAATTTCTTCATAATAACTTTTTTTGTTTCAGTTTTAGGATGAATTTATTACCACTGTTTTTAGAAAACCCAGAAAATGGTCAAAACATTTTTCTCTTTCTCTTTTTTCTACGGCATCTATTTCTTTTTCTCGCTTGTTCCATCGGCCATTTTTTAGGTCGTTTTGGTTTGGCTTCATCTGGGGCACTGATGGTCCCTTAGGATTTCCGTGTTTTGGCACTAAAGAATAAAAGATAAACAAATGTCTAAGACAAAATGAGGTACATTGTGTACAAGTGGCAGTAAATATGGTAATGAATATGATTTCTACACCACCGCTTTCCTCTCTCTCTCTTTTGGAGGTCAATGTTAAGGATTCGCACGGTTTGTGGACGCCATCTTGACTTAAAGAATCAAGAGTAGGGACTGTCCGCCATTTACAGTATTGCCAGAGCAAGGTCCACGCCAGGGGTTCAAGGCAATGTCCAGTTTCAACAATCGTCATTTTAATGTCCTATTTTTGCTCCCTGTCAGCCTATTCCCAATTACATTTACCTGTACTAAGCCGTCTTCCTTCATCTTTAGTTTCATATTTTGATTTTTGGTGCCATTTTATCTCTTTCTCTCTCTTTCTTCTCAGGAAATTAGTATAACAATATCTGTGTACAAGGTCCCTGAAACTTAGCACAAGTTAATTAAGTTTTTGTAGATGTATGAGAGAGCGGGTTGTAGTACATTAAAACTAGCCTATGCACCCAAGCACCTTATCCTCGCTTGTCCTTCACGCTCCACCAATGGCTGATTTTCCAGTCTTTTTATATGCATGTGTGAAGATATTAAAACAACGGGAGAAGATCTTTACATAAATACACCTAAGAACGCGTGGTCTTGGTTTATGTTCAGTTTCTGGTAACGGACAAACGATGAAAGGGTATAATTCGATCAAAGTCACTGTTGTGAGGCGAATAGAATCCATTGATTCTATATTGTGTTCACATACCATTGTTTTAGATATATACCATAAAAAAAAAAAACCATGGTGTTTTACAACTTTAAATACCATCCCCCCGTAGTAGCACCAAATCATCTTTCAGTTACATCCTGTCACAAACATGGCTATTTGAAGCGATCATAGCTCAGTAGGGTCCTTTGTCCCAAGAACCTATAAAAACTCTGCAACCGTAAATAAATTGGAATTCGTCTGCAACTGTTGAAGGTCTGAGTGATTCACCGAGCAGACTCGTACTATAATACAATGATTGGACCCACACCGTCACATCAAGAGATGGGGATATTTCCCTAACATGAAGTAAGGACTGTTTGAAGTCTATATAAAAATCTCTAACATCACTGGGGACCCGAAACCCACAAAGCTCCGTCAATCTTAGGCTTAGGTGAATCAAATTATAAACACTAGCCGCATGCCAAAGCCACGATCACCAGATTTACTGGCAGTGGTTGAGCCAAACCCGATAACAAACTACTTTACGGTTCAGATTGTCAACTCTAAAACTAACTATTATCCTAAAACTATTATCCTAACGAAGAACAACAAAAAAAACCTTAACTCTTCCAGTGGGTATGAAATCCTCCCTAGATAATATACTAACGAGATAACCAACTTTTAAATATATCCCCCCACATTAGGGAATCTAACCCAAGGCTCCCCTGTTGATTTAGGTATTACTTAGCTACATTTACATAACCGTATGCCTGTTGTACTGTAGCCAGGCGGGCAACGTCCAGCACATGAGAAGGACAGGAGGGGGACCTCTCTCTCCTCCATATATATGCTGGTGTAGCATACGGTCTCCACAGATGGTCGTGTGAATTTGGCCTTAGAAGGACTCATGATGGAGAAACTAAATTTTGAAGAAGGGCCATCTAGTCCTGCTGTTCGTCCACATGACATAAAGAGTTTCTGTACTAACAGACAAACCAACTATGACTAGAATTTTTCACTATCATTTTGCAGGAATCCACAAGGGATTTTGTTTTTGTCTTGAATCCCCAGGGCTCTATATGTCACTAGTTGTATCCCACATCAGGGAACATTTACTAAGGGTCCGAACAAACAAAACAACCCGCATTTCGTCGGGTTTCCCGATGTTTTTTTTTTCCGTTTTGCCCTGATTGGCACGGGGTTTTTGCCGCAGGGACGAGATCGATTGTTGCGCATCGGCCCCGGCTTGCATGAGACACAAATCGGGGACGTGGACGTTCTGGTAACAACCCAACTGATTGGACAATACACACAGAATTTAAGAACCAAATTGTGTCACAAATCAGCACTTACATGCAACCGGTACGAAGAAGGTAAACTCCGGCGGACCTCAAAGCCTTGGAAGCGCCTGCAGGAAACTGGACCTCACGATCTTATGAATCGGGGCAGACCTGATCCAATCCCTCGTCGGACATTCTTGATCGTCGGACTTCAACGGGACGGTAAATAATGTTCCCCATTGTCTTCTTATTCTCTCGTACTTGCTGTCATAGAATTTGTTGTTACAGAGGTCTTTACACAGCCCTGTAAGTTGAATGTAAGAGTAAGATTATCATTGACCTTTCCATAATTTTTAACACCGAGCCAATCCTCCAGTTCAAGCATCGAGCAAAAGATACTGGGGCAACATTTACTAAGGTCTCCAATACCGCATTTTCGTTGTATAAAAAAAAAAAGAAAAAAAATAATTCCTGTTTTGCCCTGAATTTCGGCAGGGTTTTTTGGCGCACATCGCGGATTGTTGTGAATCTCGCCACTTGCATGTGACCAATCGGGGGCCGTGAACGTCGACAACCCAACTGTTGACTGATTCGAACAAACCACCGAATTTAATACCAATTGTGTCACAGAATCAGCATTCACATCCCCGGGAAGAAGAAGGTGAACTCCAACTGACCCTCACGGGGGAAGCGACACATGCAGGAAATGGACGCAACGATCTTAGTGGAATCGGCGCAAGCTCGAATCCTCGTGAACATCCTGGATCGTGAAGTGAATGGTAGACGGGTAAGTAAAATGTGCCCCACATCTTATCTGCACCATATTTAGTGGATTTTAAATAAACAAACTTAACTAAGATGAGTGAATATTTTTCAAATTTTTGTTCAAAGGTTATTCACTTTTTCCAGCAAATTACATTTGAATCTGAATATGTTAATTGTAAATCATCATGCTTTAAAAGCACAATTTGTAAGTCCTGAGGGTTGTCTGTGCATTTCTATCACTCTAATGCAATCCCGGTCCTAGTCCTTTCTGGTATATCAGTAAAAATAAAAAAATCCTTCCATTCTTCTGTGTCCAATATAATGGCAGCATCATAAACAATAGTCACAAAACCTAACCTCCAATAACCATAGGTCACACAGCTTCCAGAACCAATAATCACCCTGCCCCAGAAGGCCAATAGTCACACAAGCACAATACACAGCTTCCGAAGCCATAACACACATCACACTGCCCCAGAAGCCATAGTCCTGTTGCCCCTATAAGCATTCAATACTGGACACAGTGAAAAGCTTTGTTTGTTTTATTATCCTGTCCTTATTTTTCATATACCGTCAATAAATATGTCACTGTTTTTATGGGGCGGTGATCTTACTGAATGACGGGCGGGCAGTCACCGCCGGTCTGGTGACGGGCTTTCCTTCCTCATGAATATACGCGATTCTTTGAAAGCAATAGGCGGCAGCGGTGGCTTGAGTGAGTATCCCTTCTTCCATGCAGCGCTGGGGTCCTGGGATTCAAATCCCACCCAATGTCAACATCTGCAAAGAGTTTGCATTTCTCTCCAAATCCGTGGTTTGTGTGGGTTTCCCTCCGGGTACTCCGGTTTCCTCCCACACTTAAAAAACATACTGGTATGATTGTTTAGTGTGAGCCCTGGGGACAGGGACCAATTTGACAATGCTGTGGTCACAGCGCTGCGTATCTGTGTGCGCTATATAAATACAGAATTATTATTATTATTATTATAAAGCGGCTCCGCCGTTTACAATTGTACTGCTTTACTTCCGCCCGCAGCATTGATGGAAATGGGCCTATAGATTCAAGTGACAGCAACCCTGCTTGGATTATGGTTTGGTTAGCAATAACATCTATTCCCTAATAATGTGACACCGAGGATGCTATTGGGTTTTTGGGTTTCTTCAGGTTTTGGCAATCCCAGATGGGAAAGTATTTAGAACTGCTGTTTTATCTGTTTGTGGACCAACTTAATATTTTTCCTTTTCTCGTTCTTCCTACCCTCTTTTTCTTTTTCCCCTTCTTGTACATCTTGTTTTCGTTTGACTGTATGAGGGACAGAACCAAGAATTGTAGTTTTCTGTCCCGCTTTTTGTTGGTTTGTTTTGTAAGAAAGATTCTATGTGATTCTTAACATGCATGATTGCTAGGTTTGCCTTATGTGCCATTTCTATGCACAATGGGGGTCATTTACTAAGGGCCCGATTCGCGTTTTCCCGACGTGTACCATGAATATTTCCGGATTTGCGCCGATTTCCCCGAATTGCCTCGCCGCCGGATTTTGGCCGCATGCCCGCGACGGAACGGGGGGGGGCGTGGCCGAAACGAAAACCCGACGGATTCGAAAACCGCCGCATTTAAAACAAAAAATCCGTCGCGGAGCTTGCACTTACCTCACTCAGTCCCCTGCTCGGTGAACTCCGTCGTTCCCGATTCTCTTTGCAGCGCAGCAGCAGCGCACAACCTTGGTGGAAGAAAAACGGCGGAGGAAACTACTTAAAAATCCCGGCCGGACCCGAATCGTCGCATAGAACGCGCCGCTGAACGGAATTGTACCGGGTAAGTAAAAATCTGCCCAATTGTCTGTCTTTTTTACATTTGAAAATAAAACAAAAAATTTGATGTATGATAAAAAATCATTAACGTTCTTTCGTACTGATGACCTCTTAAAATCATAAGTGTAGAGAACTAAGAGGCAAAATTCTAATCTAGTTACTTTCCTTCCCCCACAGTTTAGAAAGTGCACAAAAAAAAAAAAATACAGAAGGATCCAAATTTGGATGCTCTTCTTCCAGAAATTGTAATACATCCGTCTCAACTTTGGCACAGTTTTCTGTTTCTGCTTACAGGTCCTATTTTCCATCCATCTACATCAGCATAGCATTGGAGAGCAGCTAACTGAAATTAAAACACATCTAGCAGTTTTATGCAACACAAAATTGAACAGCCCAGGAGACAGGAAAGAAAAGTGGAAAGTCTCTTGATAAATAAAATAGAGTTGGCAACCAGCCATGTTACCAAAAAAAAAAAAAACGACCATATCCCAGAACTGATACCGCTTGGGATATTTACAATAAATGGTCACCTCTTACATTAAAAAAAGCACTGAGGGGGTTATCTTATTCTTCGTCGTTAGACATTTCTGTGTTTTTATTTATTGTCTTGGGTTTGGTTTTAGACGATTTTATTATTAGAGGATGTATGAGCATCTGGACCTCAGTCTGTGAGTTTTTTGTTAAAGTCAAAATTCTTCTCCAACTCCGTTAATACTTTTGCTATTCCTCTTGGACAGGGTTATTTTATTTATACTTTCATAGCACAATCTTGTCACGTTCTAAAGATTTATTAGGAGAGCAGAAAACTGAAAACTGTGGTGATTTCAGAATGAAATGGAGTCCATGGACATGGACACCGCTGGCTTTCCCCCCTTTTGGGTATATTGTCTGTCGTTTATAATTGGGGGGCATTGGGGGTCATTACTAAGGGCCTGATTGGCCATTATTCCCGACGTGTTACCAGCCAGAATATTTCCGATCTGTGCCGATGTTTCCCTGTATTTTGCTCCGGGATTTTGATTTGGCGCACACCAATCGGATTGGATGTCGCATCGTGTGACGTAATATCGGAGGGGGTGTGAGGTATAAATCGGCGCGAAAACCCATAGGAAAATCCCGACGTATTCGTGAAAACAGGGAAACAAAAAAAAAACCGCGCATTTAAAACAATAAAAGTTCCTTGGACGCGCTTCCTCACTTGGTCCGGCTCTTTGACTGATGGCCTTCAGATGCTTTCAGTAGCGGCGCAGCGGCCACCCTGAAGGAACGTGGAGGAACTAGCGCTAAAGTTGACATCCAGCCGACCCGACTCCAAGATGCCACCAGCAGAGAAGGGCCAGCTGGGGTGTCGGCGAATGACCGGGTAAGTAAATACATGGCCACCATTTGTTATATTTCTGGTCTGGTTTATGTGTTATATTTCCGATAGTGAATCAAGTTAAATCGATAGATAGTGAATCTGATGATTGATCAAGACCGGATATCCGATTATTTGCCTTTAAATCGTATTACACCTGATTTGCTTTCACAGGATGGTGTTTGGTTTATCATTACGTGATGACCGGAACCGTGAAATTTGGGATTGGGCTGCACTTCAATTTTAAAAAGCCTGTTAGTTGAACATGGCCATTTGTTGTGTTTTCCATTTTGGGAATGTTTGTCACTTCTGATCATATCATGGGGACAGCATCTCCAAAATGTCATTGCTGACTGGTAGTGCTGGCGTGTTGTGATTTAAATCCTCCCTAGCTTCTGATCTGGCAGCAGTATTTGAAAGAAATTAAAGGGAACCTGTCACCCATGAGCCATTTTTGTAATTTTTTATAAGCACTGACAAGGGGGGGTGGTAATCCCCCAGTCCCCACAGAGCATAGGACAATGACAGCTGCCAAAGTGTTTTTATGTTAGTGGGTGGTTAAATATAAATATAACATCAAGTTTGGTACAAGGAAAAAAAGATATGTTTATAAAGGAAAGGTTGTTCTTTGCATTAGGCATCTGGCATGTGTGACGACCATGGGATGGCCCGCTGCCATTGTTGGGGGTAGGAGTCTGTTAGGATCAGTTTCAGCATTCCACGGTGACCCCCCCACACCTTGGGGAAACATGGTGACCTTTTCAAATATATGTGAATAAGGACTCCCAAACATACAACAAATGCACAAAGACGCTTGGCCGTGGTGTGGCGTCTAAGCAGATATAAAGGGCGGGTCGTGAACTAAAACCCGATGATGGTGTTTTTTCCTATCTATTGTTTAAAGTGGGGAAACCGCGCTGGATAAGGGCGGTGTTGATGGTCCACCACATGGGGTGGGGAGGGGGAGGGGACTGCTGGGGCACTTTCCAGATGTGATGCCCGAAGAACCCTTACAACCATTTGGCAAACATGGCCTATCCACAGCACAAAGGACAAGACTGCATACAATAATGAACGGTAGTCAATAATAACAAAGTTCTTTATGGATGTTTAAATCTGGTCACACAAAAACACATTTTGGGTCACAGGTACAGAAGTCACGGTGTCATGTGAATGGGCACATAGGGCACTAGTAAAAGTGTGGGGACGGTGAATACTGGGGGAATTCTGTAAAAAAATAAAAAAAGAGATGTCTACCTGGATCTACAAGGTTCCCTTTAACCCACCCAGGATATTTAGAGGGGGAAGTGTGCCGACCGAAAAACTAGCACTGACGTAAAAAGCAGGGGGGAGGGGGTGAATTTAGTAAAAAAAACCCACCCCTAACGCGTATACTTTTTAATGAAATTTTTGGGTAGGGTCCAGGGGGATTTTGGAACCCACAAAAAAATTCGTAAACAAACCCAAATTGTCGGTTAAATGGGTCCCATTCCCACATTTATTTCATCCTCTGCAATTGTGAATCACTGTCCCCACTTAAACTTACATTAATACCACCTATAGTACCAATGGCCATCCAAAAAGCCTTGTACTTGGCCCGTGACAGGTCGCATTGGCCCCCCCGGGAATACATAAGGATGTTGCCCTGTGACTTCTCTAAACCTCTCTAACGTCTCCTGCTTCTCTGCTGCCGCTTGGAAGATTTGCTTTCTTTTAGAAAAAACAGATTATGGTTTAATGCATCTTTTTTCCTCCTTTTTTTTTTTGGGGATGAAATACAGTTTGTACCCTTGGTGTTGAACTAACATGTTAATATGATTCCAAAATAACTATTTTTCATGGTTCTACTGGTACACGGGGCGGAGGGGGGTTGGGGTGTAAGAACTTGTAAATGAATCCCCTAAAACAGGCCCAGATCCAAAAGAACCGATGGATAATCATAGAGAGGTGAGGTCATGCATACACATCCGAAGGTTCCTTCTTCATTCCGTTCTCCATGATGATAAAAAATAACAACACAAAATTTTTTTTACTTTTACTTTTGTGTTTTGGTCAAGACCCCACCAATGGAATTGGTTGAAAAAATTCAGGTCAAATCCACTGCTGAAATTTTTCTTTACATTCCAGGGAAGCAATTTGTTCGAGTGATCTGATGATAACAATGCACAAACCCAAGCCACGGAAAAAGTAAAATTGTATAAGATATAGAAATTCACCAAAACGGGCTTGAATGGAAAAAAAATTCCAAATACTCGGAAAAAACAAGACAAAAGATACATAGAGGGAAAATAAACAGTTACCGGGGGGGGAACTATAATGCGCACAAAAATAACTGCCTATTATTTTTCCTTAGATCCAAATTGGGCGCCTTATATTAAATCCCCGTTGCGCCAACAAAAAAATAAAAATGGTATGAGGAGGGCAATCGGACCCTACTTATTAATAGCATAATTATTAAAAAAAAAAAAACAAAAAAAAAAAAATTGTTGTGTTGGTGAATAAGTTCTTTGAGTAGGAATATTTAATTCTTTGGTGTTTGTCTTGTAAGGTAATTCGTTACGCTTAAGTACAAATTAATGCAAAGGTGTTACCAGAGCTGAACCTTATTAATGCGAAATCTTAAGGAGTCTCATAGGATGAGTACGTGAAGGGAAGAGGAGGGAGATTAGGGAAGGTAGACTATGGGACGTTAATGATCTTCTACCGCTTGAAATAAGCGGGCTTGGGTGCGCGGGAGAGTCGAGCGGGCTGCCTGATACGTTAGATGGGTGAGGATTCTCCCACTCTCGCCCCAATGTAGACCGAGAACCGCAGATCTCCATGGGAACTGAGACCACGCGGCACGAACAACTTCTGCCGCGTCGGTCCTCCAGTTTCCCCCGCTGGAGTCTGCTGCTCGGTTACGGGGAATTCCTAGTAAGTAG
>WNYA01000222.1:0-220817 GCA_019512145.1 Engystomops pustulosus | reverse complement strand
ATGCTATCTAGCTTCATTCTGTCACTCTGTCATGGCCATGCTGTTGCCCATAGTTTTGGCATAATGATGCGATTAAGCAGCCTCAGAGGCATCCATGCATGCTGCCCCTGCTGTTTCCTGTCCATTTCCTTGGTGTTTCCATCCTTTTCTGAGGTTCCCAGGTGTTTGGCCAAGCTTCCCTGTGCAGAGCCTTGGTCCCCTTGAAAAATGCTCGAGTCTCCCATTGACTTCAATGGGGTTCGTTATTCGAGACGAGCACTCGAGCATCGGGAAAAGTTCGTCTCGAATAACGAGTACCCGAGCATTTTAGTGCTCTCTCATCTCTAGCAGTTACCCTTTATTGCCACTAGCAGTACATTTTAGTAGAAAATCTGCCTCTGTAAATATTTTATTCCTGTTTATGTTTTTCCCTGTTTGCAGTCATTGCACTTGGCTCATCCCTAATTCCTTCCCTCACAATAAACCTGCCAAGTTGTTTTACCCTTACCTATTGTGAGTGTGTGTTAAGCTTAGGCAGGGGTTTCCCGTGTCAACCCCTGGCAGAAGAGGAAAGCCTTCCTGCTTACCTACAGAGCTTCAAGCAAGATTCGGGTGGAGGCACTGCGCCATATTGAGTCACCATACACCCTTCCTGCAGAGGTAGGCCTGAAGGGGTGTTACATGTAAAACAACATCAATGTGAAAGAGCCCTAAGTGTGAACAGCTAATTCTAAGTAGAAGGTTTGGCAATTTGCCGATTTTCAGTTGAGCATTAAAATAGAGACAAAGACCTAAGAGAAGCAATTGTTGGTATCCAGGGTATGATTCCACTTACAAACAATTTATCAATGAAGTCCACCATTCTCGATTCTAAAGTATTAATTTAAAAGTGAAGCTGTCACCAGGAATGTCATTTGTAACTTGTGACAGGTTCCTGTAGCCTATGCTGCGCTGATTTTGAAAATGTCTTTTACCATATTATGTGCCTATGTTTCAGTCTCCGTGCATTCTGCTTCTCCTCCACACTCATCCAGCTACCTCTGCCCCCCATTCTTACTGTCATCTGTGTTGAGCAGGCAGGGGAGGGAGGGTCTCTGCCACCCATTCTCACTGTCATCTGTGTTGAGCAGGCAGGGGAGGGAGAAAGGTTTGTGGAGTAGAGAAAGAATGCATAAGGATGCTGAGACTGCTGCAGCTCACCACATATGAGCGACTGCTGGATCTAAACGTCAGCTAAATAATAGAGCTGGTGCGAGACTGAATCACATGTATGTGCGAATTAGTTGATACCTATTACCACTAACTATTGTGGCGTGATAATTTAAACTATAGAGGTGAATATCACATGTCAAACTACTGCATGAATGTTATCTGAGGTGAATGCTGAATGAATAGCCGTAGACAGACTTACGTTCCTGCTGATAGTCTCAATCTAAAGACACGTATATACACGAAAACCGCTGAATGTGAATCTATCTGTAGGTCTTTGCCTTAAGGATAATTTAGCGCAGCGCAGTACCTTTGTATTAAATTGAGAGTACTAATAGGGGCACTGCATCCCTCTAGTGCTAGCAGCTCTCTCAATCCAATACAATAACTGAATCACACTGACATGCTAGCTCGCCTATCACTGCTCTAACCTACTGGATAAAT
Source organism: Engystomops pustulosus (assembly GCA_019512145.1). Taxonomy (NCBI): domain Eukaryota; kingdom Metazoa; phylum Chordata; class Amphibia; order Anura; family Leptodactylidae; genus Engystomops; species Engystomops pustulosus. The sequence continues at coordinate 219,185 of WNYA01000222.1, read as the reverse complement.
TTGTGTATACCTCTACATCCACCACAGGTTTTTGTTTTGTTTTAAAACTCTTTTTATTAAACTTTTTTGTAAACAATACAGAGCGAAAATAACAATTTTGTTACTTGTACATATGAAATAATATTGGGAACCAAAGCAGACTTGGGTGGACCCCTCCTCAGGAGCCGCTCATCCACCCATATACCTGGCTCCTAGCATTTTAGTTCGCCTGTGTGGGGTTACAAGCTGTTACCCACACATAAGTCGGACTGTCGCGTCCAAGCAAACTCTCTTGTAAAGTACATTTATGTACAATAAGCCTTTCTATAACAACTAAACAACTTACATAAATAACATATAGATAACTCAGACATAGACCGAGAAAAAAAAAGGGGGGGAGGTAAAGACAAGTAGGGAAAAAGGGGGGGAGGAGAAAAGGGGGGGCGATGGGGGGGTGGGGTGTTGGCCTCCAATGGGGCCTTGGATGTAAGGGGGGGGGGAGAAGTACCCCTTTAGTGAAAAATTTACTAATGAGAAAGATTTAGAACCTTTTCCATTCTTTCCAGTTTTTCCAGACTTCTACAAATCTTTTCCTAGTTCCCAACTCCCAGTGGGATAGTTCTTCCATCCTATATAGTTCATTAACCTTATCTATCCACATGTCTATTGTAGGAGAGTAATCAGCTAGCCACATCTTCGGTATCAACAATTTTGCTGCAGTAATTAGAATTGTGGCTAAATCATTCTTTTTCGGAGTGAATGTCGGACTTCCTTTCCATAATAGGATAGTGCTTGGGTCTAATTCTATTTTTGCATTACATATAGTGTTTACCCGTTCTATAATTGACTTCCAAAAGGGTGCTATTTTCGGACATGTCCACCAGATGTGATATATATCGCCCCTATCTCCTTTGCACCTCCAGCACGTATTTGGTATTTTGCTGTCAATTAAATGTAGCATATGGGGTGTCCTATACCATCTAGTGAAGAGCTTATAAGAGTTTTTCTGGGAGGGCGTGGCCTAGCTATGGTGGCGCACAGACGTATCCTGCACTAGCTCCCGCTCTGACCCCCAATCTAAGCTGTTTAACAAGGCCATCCAGCTCCATCCAACAGCCTAGATGGGTCCCAAAAAGAAGGTAGACCCCAAGGCGCCCAGCGCTCCCCCAACCAGGACGGCGGCGAGGGGTATCGGGAAGTACCTTACCCCGGCAGCGGCTCCTACATCCCAGCCACGAGGCGCCAACATGGCGGAGGGTCCGGATGTGGCGCACGCATCCCGCTCGCTCTCCGCGCTGGACGCGGGAGCGGGCGGAGAGGAAGTCCCCGCGTCACCTGGCAGCACCAAGCAGAAGTCGGCTGCAACCCTGCTTCCCCGCGGAGCCCCGAGGGCGGCCGGAGACCTGCGCCGCTCAGTCAAGATGGCGGCGCCCAGCACCTCCGCTGCCGAGATGCCCATGAGTGTGGATGAGCGGGGCGAACAGGAGGCTACTGGAGCAGCCCGCTCTACAGGTGAGCGACAGTCCCCAGAGCAGAGGAACACACCTGCAGGGACTCCCACAGAGGTAGCAGCGCTCATTAAGGGAAAGGCTGCATACAGCAAAGGGACAGTACAGGACTTGGCAGCATGCCCAGCTAGACCACAGGGAGTCTCAGCACCTGAGGACACAGATTATGCCCCAAAGTGCAGCCCATGTGCCCAACACCTTGCTAGGCCCCCTCATGATGAGGTGAGCATACGAGTTTTTCAGGCACAGTCACCCTCTTCTTTCTGGGCGCACTCCGCCGGCCCCTCCCAGGCATCTTTGGGACCACACGGGCCTCCACAATCTAGAAGCCCATACGAGGCACCTCACTCCCCAATCTTGTGGCCTTCGCAGGGGGAAGAATGGCCCTCTACACCTGCTGGGGGTTCTCCAGCAGACATTCCCCCTTCCTCCTCCATACCAGTACCTACCCAGCAGGGCCCAGATGATCTAGGCCCCAGGATGTCTCCATACTCTGACGGCTCTCTTTCGCCTCCCCAACTGCCCGCTATGATGTTGTCACAAGAAATGGGCGCTTTAGCCGAATTGCGAGCTCTACGTACACACCTCCGCTCAATTCCCACTAGGGAAGATATGGAAAGTTACGTAGCCAGACTGGAACAGGCGTATACTACGGAGCTAAATGCAGTGCGAGAAGATGTTCAGAGAGTAGCCACTAGGGTCACCAGCGTGGAAGACACCCAGGCTACCCTCAGTGAACGAGTAGACAACCAGGACTCTATCCTAGCTGCACATGCCTTCCAACTTCAGTTCCTAGCTGATCAACTGGATGATACCGAAAATAGGGGTCGTCGGAATAATATTCGAGTGAGAGGGCTGCCTGAAACAGTTGAAGCTGCTCAACTGCATACCACTCTACAGCAAATCTTCAACTCCCTATTGGAGGTTCCAGAACACACTCCCTTGGAGTTGGATAGAGCACACCGCTCCCTACAAGCCAAGCCTGCCGCCCGAGATCCCCCTAGGGACGTCATCTGCAGAGTGCACAAATACCAACTCAAAGATGCTATCATGTCCAAAGCAAGGGAGGCAGGAGAAATTAGGTTCCAAGGTGTAACCCTACAGTTGCTTCCGGATCTTTCCTGCCTCACGCTACTTAAGCGCAAGGCGCTCAAGCCATTCCTAGGAGAACTACGACAAAGGAATATACCCTACACGTGGGGGTTCCCATTTTGCCTTCACATCCGCCACGCAGATAAAAGATACACCTTGCACCACCCGATGGATGTCCCGGGGCTCTCTGCTGCACTGGGATTCCCAGCCCCACCTATAAATGAGTGGCCGAGACTCCCGGTCCCTGGGGGAATGAGAGGAGGAGGTCCCCCTCTTCCAAGGCCGGCTAGACCTCCAAGGCGCAGAGGTCGTGGGGCCCGAGAGGGTGGGGCGCGCCCAGCGTCTCCACGACAGCCGAGAGACCCTCGCCCCTGAGTGGTCTGATACTTTGACCCGCCGCAACGGGTCTCACATAGTACATATATGAACGTGATGCCTCTCCATTGAATGCTAGTTTCAGATAAGTGAATATGACAAACCAATCTTTGAATGTATCTTCCATGGTCTGATCTGATGGGTATAGGTATGTCAGTCCTAGCCGAGCTTGCCTAGCTCTCTGTGTCTTATCTGACATATACACCCTGCATTAGGAGATCCGAGGCGGGTTCATATACAGCTATATTGATGCTGGATGGTTCTCATTACACACTGTTTCTTGTTATGTTAATATACAGCCTATAGGGGGTCCATGCTGTCTGCTTCTCCGCTCTAGCTAGCTATCTCCCCCCCTGGGGTAACGCGTACAACAGGTTTGTCCGCGTATATACATTAGCTATACCCCTCCAAACTTTGGTTTGGTAAATCAGTTTATTGTGTTATTAGTTTTCTTTTTGTACCGTTTATATCTATAGTAGATATTTTGTTATTTTGTCAGGACTGCAACTGCCCTGTCTTGTCAATTATTCCCCTTACGTATATTACTGTTTGTGTGCGTCAATCCCCCCTGTGTGCTTACCTATTGTTCCCTCCCCTAATCCCCTGCCCACATTCAGCTCAGGGACCACATACGTTAGGGCTCCGTATATCCCCCACACATGGCGACGGTGAAACTTGGGTCGCTGAATGCTCGGGGGCTAAATGTCCCACAGAAACGATCCCAGATTCTCTATGGCATGCATAGGCAGGGCGTCAGGGTCCTATTCCTGCAAGAGACACATTTCAAAACAGGACACTTCCCAGAGATCAGAGACCGATACTTTAACACCTGGTTCCACAGCTCCAATCCTGACTCACGCTCTAGGGGCGTGTCAATTGCGATCCATCGTACCCTCCCACATGTTGTCCTGGACGAGCGTCTGGATGAGGCAGGCAGATACGCATTTATCAAACTGCAAATCTTTGATCAAACTTTTACATTTGCAAACCTATACCTGCCGAATCGCGCCCCTGTCACAGTCGGTAGGAGGATACTACATGAGTTAGCAATGTTCTCAGAGGGGGTACTAGTGCTTGGAGGAGACTTTAACTTCCCTCTAGATGTCCAATTAGATACCTCTTCGGGAAAGAGTCACATCCCTCTACGACAGTTGGGTTCTTTCAAAAAAGATCTGCATAATCTTCAATTGGTTGACATTTGGCGGATTCTCCACCCTAAAGATAAGGATTATACCTATTATTCCCCAGCGCATGATTCGTACAGCCGCATAGACTTCTTTCTTATCCAACACCGGGCCCTCTCGTGGGAGCCAGTGGCCTCCATAGGCAATATTGTTCTGTCAGATCATGCGCCAATCTATCTGTCGGTCACCATCCCCACAATTGCCAAGAGACCTTGGTCCTGGCGCCTGAATGATCACTTGCTTAAAGATGCGCTTTGTGTACAAGATATAAAAAAAACCATCGAATCATGTGTGCTCTCCCAGGAGCTTCGTCCCGAAGTCCTCCCAATGAAGTGGGAAGCACTTAAATGCGAACTTAGAAGCCGCATTACAGACCACGGAGTCAGATTAAAGAGGGAGAACTCCGCCAAACTCACCTCATTATTGAAACAATTACACCAACTGGAATCCAGACATAAGTCGGACCAGAGCTCTGAGGTCTTAGCAGATCTGATACTCACTAGAGACGAGATTAGGGCTCTACTAGACAGGAAGTCCTTGGCACAGAGAATGCAGTTTAAAAGCCATTTATACGAACATTCTAATAAGTGCGGACGCTCACTTGCGCGGTTCATACACACTAGATCCGGACTCACACATATCCCCCGCATCAAAACAGCAGGGGGCGAGATTAAACACAACCCAGTAGATATTAGTGCGGCATTTGGCGAATACTACTCCCGGCTATATAATATAAAAGGACAGTTAGCTGATCAAGACCCAGCCTCCTCGCTAGAGGAAATAGAGACATATATAAAGGACACTGCTTTGCCCCCTATTGAGGAGGAGGCAATCGGAGCTTTGGAGTCAGACTTTAGTGCTGATGAAATTCTCTCGGCCATTAAGAATACACCCTCTGGTAAATGCCCCGGACCTGACGGTTTCTCTCCGGCCTTCTATAAGATGTTCAAAGAGGCTCTTATTCCATTCTTAACAAAGTTTTTCAACGCCGTCTCTCCTGACATCGCCTTCCATCCGCAGTCCTTGGAGGCCAACATCAGTGTCCTTCTGAAACCAGGTAAAGACCCTCTCTCAACGGCCAGTTATAGGCCTATTTCTCTCTTAAACGTGGACCTGAAGCTGTACTCCAGGATTCTGGCGGATAGACTAGCCCCCCACTTACCGAAAGTAATTAACACTGACCAGGTGGGATTTGTCAGGGGTAGAGAGGCCAGAGATAATTTAAATAAAACATTTCTCCTGATGGCACAGGCCAAGAAAAGATCAATTCCTGCTTGCCTCCTGTCAATAGATGCAGAGAAAGCCTTTGACAGGGTGCACTGGGGCTTTCTGTCTGGGGCACTTTCTCACTTGGGCTTGGGTCCCAAGTTCTTGGGGAGAATCCTGGCCCTCTATAGGAATCCTAAGGCTAGGGTCAGAGCAAATGGCTTTTACTCGGCTCCAATTCAGATCAGTAACGGCACGCGCCAAGGTTGCCCTCTCTCCCCCCTCCTTTACGTAATAGTAATGGAGCATTTGGCTAATGCCATTAGAAACAATTCTGCAATACAGGGCATCCAAGTTGGGCAACGTCACTATAAAACAGCGCTGTTTGCAGATGATCTGCTGTTATACATCTCCCAACCAAGGATCTCGCTACCATCTTTGCTCAGTGAGCTGGAGACATACAGCCGGCTGAGTAATTTTAAAATTAACTTCAGCAAATCCGAGGCTTTAAATATATCTCTCCCAGCAGACGATATCCAAGTGGTGAAAGATCATTTCCCATTCCGTTGGCGCCCCACATCCATTACGTACCTGGGAATCCAAGTCCCCACAGATCTCTCAAAGATATATGCCATTAACTACTTACCCCTACTAGAACGTACTCTGACAGACCTGACCTCATACAATAGGAAACAATTGTCTTGGTTCGGCCGAATCAACGTAATCAAAATGGACATCTTGCCCCGTTTCCTCTACATCTTCCAGGGAGCTCCCATAATTCCACCATCCTCCTTCTTTAGATCGTTGCGCTCTGCCATATTGCGGTTCATTTGGGGGACATCTCGCCCGCGTATAGGCTGGCGAACCCTGATCAAACCAAAATCAGCAGGAGGGGTAGGCCTACCGGATTTCAGAACGTATCACCAGGCCTCAGTCCTGGTTCGGTTGATAGATTGGCACTACCACCTACACACTAAGCAGTGGGTAAGACTAGAACAATATAGTTCCCCGGTTCCCATCCGTGTTCTGCCTTGGATATCTTCCCAACAGATTGAAATTGAACCCCAAACTCTATTTCTAGCCCAGACCCTAAAGATGTGGAGGTCACTTATCCAACGGAAAGTTTTGTCCCGACCATTCAGTCCCCTCACGCCACTGTTCTACAACCCGGACTTCCAACCAGCCTTTTCTAGAACCAAATTTTTGGGCCGTTCCAGCCATGAAGATATACGCATGCATGATATTCTTGGGGAAGCACCAATTCCATCACAAACGGAGCTATTGGACCTGGCCACCTCCTCCAATCTCTCATGGCTGGAAATGACTCAACTGGGAGTATTCCTTAAGGGACCGGGGTCCGCCGCTGCCTTCAACGCACCACTAAACCCATTTGAGACTCTGTTTCGCACGAACCCCCCTCCGGAACATTGCATCTCGCAAATCTACGGCCTCCTCATAAAAGAGTCAGATAGTTCGCCACCGCCCTTCCTTGACAAATGGGCTAAGGATTTGAACGTCTCATTGTCTCCTAGGGACTGGGACAGGGCGTTTCTGTTCACACACAAACTCTCTATAGCATGCACTGCACAAGAGAGAAACTATAAAATCCTTTCCAGGTGGTACAGGGTCCCAACCCTACTGCATTCAATCTACCCCTCGATTCAGGACACATGTTGGAGATGCGAGAGCGAGAGAGGTGACATGTTGCACATTTGGTGGACATGCCCTAAAATCACCCATTTCTGGAACCTGGTGTTTGAGGTATCATCTTCTGTGACTGGCATACTCGCCCCCAAAACCCCTGAGGTGGCATTACTGTCCATTCTGCCGGGCACCATAAAGAAACAGAAGGGTTCTCTACTGAGGTTTTTTCTCATTGCGGCCCGCACAACCATACCTCGTAAGTGGCGCACTAATACTCCACCGTCTATCTCTGAGTGGGCTCAGGAGCTCATGGCCATTTTTCGTATGGAGGAGCTGATGGCGGACACCCTCGGCACCACAGAGAAGCATATACAATTGTGGCAGCCTTGGGTGGTTTTTCGGGAATCCCAGAGATTCAGAGACCTCTTAGGCGCTAACACTTAGACCATATCTTCTTGCTGCGCGATGCTCCCTCCACTAACCGTCCCCTTCCTTCGTATGTCCCTAGTCTTATTCCTGTATTTCTTGTAAAATGTCCTCCCCATGTCCTGACAATTTGTTAATAGGTGTCTAAGTTCCACAGAATCTTCCTTATATCGTCGGGAGGCCTCTAACTCAGGTACTCCAACAAATGTAGCGATGAAGGCACTGGAATAGTGGAACACAATGTCTGAGGCAGTGGTTGCTACCTCCCTTCCATATCCCGTAGTTACTATGGGTGATAAGCTCTCATTCATATGAGTTCCATCCTGATGGATACATAGATCTGGTCACCCTCATACACTAGGCTACAACCTGTGATTCTACACTATTGCTTCCACCCGGACTGAGAGCTGATGAGGACAATACCATGTCTACAACATGCATCATTAAAGCCTCTCCTGGCATTCTCATGCGGACACCTACCGTTAATGTATTACTTTATATATAGCTGTTATGTTCGTTATCTATATGTGTTTATTTGATGTAATCTTTAAAATCCTAATAAAATGATTGAAATATAAGAGTTTTTCTGCACTCTGATACATCTAGAAAAACCGTGGGAGTTTTCTAAGATACTCTTACATTCTGCAGGCGACAGCAGTATCCCCATATCCTCTTGCCATTTTGATAGCGATGTGAGCGGACTCCCAGCTCGATACTCCAATAGATTATGCCCTATAGTTGAGCATAGCCCTTTTCCACTATATGGCCTTGAGAGTATTTCTGTTAGCCAAGTTTCTTTATACGTCTGAGTTAGTTTTGCATATAGGCGTGTGCCCAATGTGTTTAATCTATGTTTTTGGAGAAAATCGAGTGGTGGACCCTTATCTGCTATTAATCTAATCAATTCCTCAGAGTCTGAAGCTTCTATCTTTAATTCTTTGACAGTTAGATCCTTTAGACGCTTACTGAGTGGAGAGTCTAGTGGGAGGTTTGAGTCTACTATTTGTGGCAATAAACACGCCGGTAACTCGTCCAGTATCTGGGGTATTGGATTCCAACGTTTTTGGATATACTGCCAGATTTTGAGGATAGCAGGCAGCTTTTGCTAAAAACTACGTGTTTATGTGGTATCCCCCAAAGCTGGAGGCGGTCTGACTCTGTGAGTAAGCTTTGTTCCAATGAGGCACATAGGGAGGGTGCCGGATTTTTTACTAGAGATATCCAGCGCTGAACATGTGTTGCCCAGTATGTGTTAATAAGGTCTGGAAGACCTAGCCCTCCTTTCTTCTTATTTTGGATTTGTTGTAAGTAATGCAACCTAGACTTTTTGAATGACCAAACAAAAGAGGAGAATAGTCTGCGAATTTTCAAGATATATGATCTGGGGAGTGTAATCGGGACCGTGTTTATCAAATATGTGAATTTGGGTGGGATATATGTTTTAAGAAGGTTGACCCTACCTATCCAAGCTGCTTGAGTTGTGTTTCAATAGTGTTTAGGAGAGGAGTGTAATTGAGTCTAAATAAGTCTGCTGGGTCTTTTGGGAGTTGAATACCTAGGTATTTAAGTGACTTCTGCGGCCATTTAAATTCCGAGTTAACTTTTAATTTGGATGCTGTTTGTGCGGTTAATGTAATGTTAAGAATCTCCGATTTTCCAAAATTAACTTTGAAATTGGATAACTTTCCAAAATCCAGAAACAATTGTGTAAGTATGGGGATAGACTCTTTGGGGTTAGTGGTAAGGACTAGAAGATCATCTGCAAAAGCAGCTGTGGTGTGTATAGAGTCTTTGACTTTAATGCCTTGCATCTGTGGGTTTTGTCTGATTGCTTGTGACAGAGTTTCCATGAATAAAATATATAGGTATAGGGATAAAGGGAACCCTTGTCTCGTGCCATTTGTTATTGAAAAGGATGGAGAGAGTATGCCGTTCACTCGGACTTTGACACTAGGTGACGAATAAAGGGAGAAGATAGCTGAAACGAAATTTGCAGGAAAGCCAAATCTTGTTAATGTATTATGCATAAAAAGCCAACTAACCCTATCAAATGCCTTCTCGGCATCTGTGCCGAGAAGGACTAACGGGATCTTGTTGGTTTTAGCATATTCAATAAGTCTTATTACTCTGCAGGTATTATCTTTACCTTGTCTTCCCATAACGAAACCCGATTGCTCAGGGGAGATCAGTCTCGGTAATAAGCCGCAGATGCGGTTAGCTAGTGCCTTTGCCCACCATTTCACGTCTGTATTAAGGAGGGAAATGGGACGGTAACTCCCACAATGTGTGGGGTCCTTCCCTTCCTTGTGTATTATGGTTATGTTTGCCGGCAACGCTTGCGGGTGTAATGATCCCCCAGCTAGCAATCTATTGCATACAGTAGTGAAATGTGGCAAGAGGCACTCTTCATATTTCTTATAATACGCCACTGGGAGCCCATCTGGTCCCGGACATTTTCCCGACGGGATAGTATGTAGGACCTTCCTAAGCTCTTCTTCCGTAAAAGGGGCAAGGAGGGAGGATTTTTCTGCCTCTGTAAGCACCGGGAGATTGAGTTTATCTAAAAATGACCTGATGTGATGTTTTGTCTGCGTCTGATGTGGTGTAATATTATTAAGTGTTAATTATTATGGTGTATTATTATTAAGTGTAGAGTAAAAGGACATAAATTCCTTGGCTATCTTCTGTGTGTCTGAGGTTACAGTGCCATCCATGGTTTTGATAGAATGAATGAACGACTTCTCTTTCTGTTTTCTCAATAGAAGTGACATCATCTTATTTCCCCTGTCGCCATGCAAATATTGCTTAAATCTGCAAAGCTGCAGAAGTTTAGCTGACTTTACATTGAGCAAATTCCGAACTTTATTCCTGAGATCCGTAAGCTCGTCTAAAACTGACAGTGCTTTACTTTGCTTATGTTGTTTCTCTAATTTGGTGATTTGTGATAACATGGAGTTGAGGAGACGGGTACGTCTTTTTTTAACAAATGTCCCTAAGGATATGAACTCCCCTCTGATTGCCATCTTGTGTGCATCCCAAGTGATGGGGAAGGCCTGGTCATCTGAGGTGTTAGTGGAAAAGAACTTTTTGATTTTCCCTAATATTTCTTGACGGTGCTCTTCCTCTTCCATAAGGGTAGTATTTAACCTCCAGTTCCATTCTCTACTAGGCAAGGCTGGTATCCTAATAGACAGGGAAACTGGGGCATGGTCTGAAAGTAATACACTACCAATCTCGGTTTCTTTTATCAGTGTGACATGTGCTTGTGAAATCAGTATATAGTCCAGCCTATGATAACTTTGATGGGGCTGTGAGAAAAATGTGTAGTCCCTTGTACTGGGGTTCATTAACCTCCAAGTATCTATGAGGCCCTTGCTATCCAGTGCCTTTTTTAGAGCTGCCAACTCTCTGTATGAATGGTGTCTAAGACTCGTCATATCCAGATTGGGGTCAAACGCAAGATTGAAATCACCACCTTAAATAACAATTCCTTCACAAAAGTCTGAAAATAGTTTTAAGGTATCAACGAGCCACTGGACCTGACCAGAATTTGGAGCATATATATTTCCAAAAGTCACCTGTTGACCATTTATGGTTCCTTTTAGAAAAAGGTAACGGCCTTCTGAGTCGTTTAGTTCCGCTAGGAGTTTAAAGGGAGTATGTTTACTTATTGCAACTGAGGCTCCCCTAGCAGCTGATTTAAATGCGCTATGGTACCATTGGGAATATTCCCTTCTCGGTAACTGAGGTATTTTGTTAACTTTAAAGTGGGTTTCTTGCAATAGTATGATATCTGCTCTCTCTTTTTTCATTTGTCTCAGGATCTGGTGTCTCTTACATGGCTCGTTCAAACCCTTGGCATTTAGAGAGATAATTTTAATGTCTCCCATTCTCTAATACACTAAAAGAAAGCATATCTAGGACTGTAGGTTTTTGTGTCTTTTGAATCACTAAGGGGTAAGGGCAGGAGACGAGGAAAGAGGGGACAGGTAAGAGGGGGCAGGGAAGGGAAAAATACAAACATAAACCATAAAGGTGCCGTTTTATGCATATTTGAACCGTTACAGATTTAGCCCGGTGTCTCTGCTGTAGCCAATACTGTACCGCATCCCACCTGGGGACGCCACCCCGAATAGTGTCGGGGACTACTAACAGACAAGCCGACAACGGTAAATCTGTTGGGGGGGATATCATTTTTATGCGACACCAGTACAACCAATTAACACTATCACCCGAATTTAACTGTTACTTATATAGAGTAAAAACAATTAAGTTGCGCCACAGTATGTCTTAACAAGAATGTCCATCTTTCTATACAGAGTGCGTGTATCTTACAGACTGGGGCTAATACCGACCAGGGAACACTGTTCTCCCCTCTTTAGTGTAAAGTACAGGATGAAACACTAACGCAGGAATATATCAGAGAAAAAACATATCTTAAAACTATGTGTTGATTGTGTCAAGAAATTTTACCCAACACCGACAGTCTCGCTCAGGTATATGGCAGCTTCTTCTTTTTGCAGGGTGCCATACTGTCGCCTCAGGCAGCGCCGGTAATTCGCCATCCTCTCCGATAGGTAGCCATGATGGAATATCACGGGCCGGGATATCCAGAACGCTCCACGCATCTTTTAGGTCCTCCGGTGTACGGATGATAATGTGCTTGCCGTTCTTGGAGATCGCCAAACCAAAAGGAAACACCCATCGGAAAGGTATATTCTTCTCCCTCAGGTCATCTAGAAGAGGCTTAAGAAGCCGTCTTTTTGCTAGAGTAGATGGTGCAATGTCCTGGTAGATGGTGATGACACCTGCCTGGTATTGTAGCTCTTTACGATCTCTAGCTCCCTTTAAGATATCTGCCGCATCCGTATACTTTAGCAAACCACATATAACGGCCGCAGGGCTCTATGGATCCTCTCTATATGTACCAGATCTGCTCTTTCTTGACCTAGTATAATTGCAAATATGTCACCTGCAGCTTTAGGGAGATCATCATGCCCTATATCTTCGGGCAGGCCCCTTATCCGCACATTTCTGCGCCTGCTGCGGTTCTCCTGATCCTCCACCCATAGTAAGGCAGAGTTCAGTTGCTCCTTCTGTTTAGACATGGCGCCCCGCACCGCTTCTCCAAATTGCAGCAACGCTGACTGAGCTCCTTCCAGTTCTTCTACCCTTGCTCCTATTTGTTTTATATCAGCCTTTATGTCTGCCAAATCTTTGGCAAGAGGGTTCAGAGCTTGTTGCAAAGCCTGTTTAATAGAGTCTCTGGAGATTGGGCCTGCTGAGGACTCCCCATAAGCGTCAGAGCACTCACCCCCGCTATCTTGCTCCGAGTCCTCTGCGTCATCTCGCTCGGGTAGTGCGGGCTCCATCTTGGATAGCTTGCTCGGCGGCGTCTTCATCCTTTTTTTCAGGAATTTGTCTAAATCCTGTTGTTGCTTCCCCACTTTGCTGTGCCCTCTCGGGTCTTGGGCATTGGGGTTCCCGTATTTAACCATCTGGTCAGCGCTGGAGGCTATTGTAGCTTGCTTCGGGTGATGAGTGCCGGGAGCTCCAGAATCAAGCGGCCATCTCGTAGCGTGGCTTGGCTCCGCCCCCGCCACCACAGGTTTTTAAATGAGTCTTTTCACGTTAGAGCTCACACGCATGCTATAGATCCCAATTGATCTCTTTTTATCTAGTAAAGAAATAAAAGTTAATTTTTATAGGTCAAAAGGACCCTTTTTGTTGCTTTATTGCAACATTTGAAAAAAGATCCCACTATAACATCAGAGTGCTCTCTTTTTACACTGATCAGATGATTCCATAGATTACCACAGAACCTATTCTGTTCATTGCTGACACATGTAGAAACCCCCCAAAAGAGTGCAGAGGGTGTCGGCAGTAATTCTGCATTGACGTCACTGATCATTTTGCCCTTCTTTTCATCCGTCAGTGTCCTCTTTCAATCGGTCAATAATCCATCAGTATTGCTAAAGCCAAAAACAAACAGGAGTTGATCCAAAACAGAGATGACCAGTAAATGGGATACTTGCATGTCCTCTGTGTTCTGTATCCACTCCTGCTTTTGGCTATCAATCCTGAGGCTTTTAATTCCTTTTGACAGATGAAATGAAGGGGAAAACCAAACATAGTGGCAACGTCATAGAGTGGTGGAGGGTGAAAACAGCATTATGGAAATCACAGGGTGTTCCAGGGAGACAGCAGTCAGTTGGCAGAAGCATGAGTAGGCGGCAGAGTGGCACAATGACAAATTATGGAGGTGGTGGAAACATGGTAGGCCACAGAGCATCAGAATGACAGATTGTGGAGGTGGTGGCGGCAGCAGCAGGAGGTCACAGAGTGGCACAATGACAGTGTGGAGGTGGCAGCAACCTGGTAGGCCATAGAGTGGCAGAATGACAGAGTGTGGAGGTGGCAGCAGCAGCAGGAGGTCAGAAAGTGGCACAATGACAGAGTAGAGGTGGCGGCAACATGGTAGGCCACAGAGTGGCACAGTGACAAAGTGTGGAGGTGGCAGCAGCATCATGAGGTCAGAGAGTGGCACGATTACAGATTCTGGAGCTGGCAGCAACAGGGGAGGCCACATTGTGGCACAATGACGAATTTTGAAATGAATTGGAATTTGAAATTTTCCATTTGAATTTGAAGATTAGAGATGTCACATGCATCATACATTACAGTTTCCCTGAAAATATCATGTCTTTGCCAAAAAAGAACTGCAATGGTGGCACCAACAGCAGCAGCAGCAGCATGAGGTTAGAGGTGTGGAGATGGAGGCAACATGGTAGGCCACAGAGTGGCACAATGATATAGTGCTGAGGTGGCGGCAGCAGCAGGTGCCCGCAGAGCCCACAGCAGGGGAGGCCATATTGTGGCACAATGAGGAAGTTTGAAATGAATTTGAAGTTTAAATTTTCAATTTAAATTTAAAGATTAGAGACGCCACATGCATGATACATTACAGTTTTCCTGAAAATATTATGTCTTTGCCAAAAAAGAACAGCAAAGAAGGCAGCAGCAGCATGAGGTCAGAGATTATAAATTCTGGAGCTGGCAGCAACATAGAAAGCCAAAGAGTGGCACAATGATAGAATGTGGAGATGGGAGCAACCTGGTAAGCCACAGAGTGGCACAATGATAGACTGTGGAGGTGGGTGACAATTCCAGTCCCTGGTAATGATGGTGGGAGGCAGATGGAGCAACTGGCAGCAGATTTTTGGCATCAGGCAGGTGGCAGCATTAGAATAGAGACTGAGGCCGGTAGTTAGAACCCAGACTCATTTCTCAACGTTTGGGAGAGGCATCATGGCTGATCTAATTTGATGCATAAGGCATTTGTGTGTTGAAATCCTGGCCATTCCAAGCCTCATTCATCTTGAAGTCTCTCACATTACGGGTGTACAAGCGGGTTCTCCTTGGGGTAACAATGGCCCACGCCGCACTGAACACCCACTCTGATGCCACACTACTGGCCGGGCAGGACAGCTTCTCTACTGCAAACTCTGCAAGTTGTGGCCAAGCATAAAGTTCAGCTGCCCAGTAGTCCATGGGATCCTCTACCTGGGGTGGTAAAGTTCTGTCCAAGTAGGCCAACACCTGCTGGTGCAGGGTCTGCTCCATGTCCTGATGCTGCTGGTGGCAGATACCCTCCACACTAGGCGGGTGAAGGAAGCTGCTCATTAAGGACTCCAGAATTAAGTTGCTGCTGATGGAGCTGCTACTGCTCCTACCCCCCCCCCCCATCTCCTCACATAAGTCGTGGCAGTAGTACGTGAGCGATGACTGTCAGGAATCCCCCAGTTAGACCTGACAGAGGATGGACAATGGCGCACATAAACAGCTGCCAACTGTGTGCACAGTATTTCCCTATGCCGGATGTTGACTATTCGGCTGTCACTAGTTAGGCAAAGCAGCATGCTGCGGGCCATCTGCGCAAGTGACTCTGAGGGACTCCCGGTCTCCATCACCACTGTATTCTGCCACGGTGCTTCTGGGTCATGTGCCTCGTCTTCTACCTCCTCCGGATGCTCCTGCACCTCCTCTCTTGTCACCTGAGTGGAAAAACGACTGATTTTACCAGACTCTGCTTGTGCTCCAATGTCCTCCTCCAGTTCAGTCCCCACCAGACTCCTGTGGCCATGAGATGTAGTCTCCACTTCTCCAGTGCCCTGACCAGACAGATTTTGCAGCATGAGTTCCAGGACATGATGCAGTGGAATGACATTATTCATCCCGCAGTCCTGGTGACTGACAAATAACGTGGCCTCTTCAAAGGGCCTGAGCAAATGGCAGGTGTCACTCATGAGCTGTCAGTGGCTGACATCAGGGGAGTACTCCAGTCTGCTTGCATAATCAAAAAATCATTAATGGTTTTGCTCTGTTCACACAGGTGTCTAACATATGGAGGCTGGAATTCCAACTGGTGGAAACATTGCATATCAGACTATGTTGGGGAGGCCGTTGTGACTATACCACTCGAGGAGGGTGTGCTTGGCTTTGTAAGAATGGATGAAGTGCATGCAGTTTCCGGGCCATTTTTAGAATGACTTGCAGATGGGTAAAAGACTTGAGGAACTTGTTGACAACCAGATTGAAAACGTGCAACATGCAGGGGTATGGGCCATCCCTCCTCTGTGCAGCGTGGACTCCATGTTCCTCCCATTGTCTGTCACCATGGTTCCAATTTTCATTTGTCATGGAGAAAGCCAAAGATTGATTTCTTGTTTTATGACGCGGAGCAGTTCCTCTCCTGTGTGACTTTGTTCTCCCAGGCAAACCAGGTGTAGAACTGTGTGACACCTCTGTGCCCTGCACATGTGGTATGATGGAGCTGAGGTGCTGGTGGAGAACGAGGAGGAAGTGGACACTGGCGCAGGAGCAGCAGTTTGACAACATGGAGGAGAAAGCTGCGTCTCTTGTTCAAGTTGTGAGTGGCTGGGCAGGAAGCACATTGAACCAGTGCGCCGTAAAGGACATGCACTGGCCCTGACCGTAGTTACAGCTCCACACATCCGCTCTGCCATGCACCTTGGAAGAAACCGATAAGCTCAAGGACTGACCCACCTTCTTTTCTACATATTGTGTGAAGGCTGGCACTGCCTTGGAAATCTCCACCTTGGTTCGGCACAATCCATTAGTTCTCTGAAGGGTGTAGTGTCCACGACTTGGACTGCAGTACCAACAACTTGGTCAAGAGTATGGTTGGCTTCTGCACCTTAGGATGGCTGGACGCATACAGTTTTCTCTTTGTAATCACCTCTTTTAATGACTGCTGGTGCCATGTGGAGCAGGAGCATCTGGACCGAGAGATGATGTCAAAGTCAAACAGCTCACTTCAGCAGAGGTGCTGAAGCCTTGACTGGCTGAAATGGCATGTGTGCCACTAGGTGCTGCTGCTTTTGCTGTGGCGACAGGATGGACCTCCACATCTGTTCCACGTTACTCCCAGGCCATTGGATCAAATGTTAGCTCCCTGGCCACGCTTCACTTTGCTGACTGTCCTCAAAGAATTCATCCTGGCTATATAGTGGCGCTTAGCCTAGACCACCTAGTAGATCTCTGGCTGAGGGAAATGAACAGGACAGAGGCTGGTTGAGGACAGGTGAGCGCTGTTGACCTGCTCCTGGGCCATGCCAACTAAGGGTTGTATCTGACGAACCCACAGACTTTTGGCTGGGGTTGTCAGATGTCATCTGGGAGGACGTGGATGAATTAGTCAACCAATCGACAACCTTTGGGTTGTTTATCATCACACTGCCGATAGATGGTAATGGCAGTTCTGTCCTCACAGAGTCAACCCTGCCATGACGTCCTCTTACTGTGCTGCAATCTGTGCCTGCTCCACCTGCCACCTCTCTGTCTGTCATATTGGTTAATCAATTATGTGGATTTGACATGGATTTACTTTATCTACCAAAAAACTTGAAATTTGGGGTATACAGAAGCACAAGAACCGACACTCTGGAATAGGAGCAGAAATCACTGCAGAAAATATGTGGATTTTACACAGAATTCGTTCTATTCACTTCAGCAACAAAAAAGAACTGTGATTTGGGGTATAGATATCTCCCAAAAAAGACACTCTGGGATTGGAGCATAAATCACTACAGAAAGTATGTGGATTTTGCAAAGAATTGTTCCTATTCACTTCAAAAAAGAACTGTTATTTGGGGTATACAGATCCCCCAAAATGGACACCCTTGGAGCAAAAATCACTACAGCACAGTACAGTAGAAGCAGCTGGATGCTACAGGCAGCACATGCAGTGTGAAGTGCCGAGATTAGAAAATGGCTGCCTCTTTTATAGTCTGTGTGACATCACATAAGCCTGCCGGTTGCTGATAGGCTTACAGGTCTGCACATGTGATCGAGGGTGCTCCTTTCTCCTTCCAAGAGTTCTTTGTCCCATGTAATATGTTATACTCGCGTCCATTTTTGTAATAAAGGAGAAAAAAAAAACTTTGTTCCCACGAATCACCGTAAACTTTCGTTAGAATCGATTCGCCCATCTCTAATTATTTCCCCTTGATTTGTATATGGAAGATACAGTACAAGATACAGCAGAAAGGAAGCTTTTCTCTTATTCCTGCTATATAACTTATTTGCAGGTTGGATAAAATGTTCCTTTAGCATGCTAATAATGATGTATGGCCATGAATAGATAAACAAAAAATAAACCTTTAACCCCTTACCAATGCGTGACGTAGTAGTACGTCACAAGTTGGCTGCTGGTGAATGGAGAGGGCTCACGGGCACGGGCATATTGCAGCAAACACTTACCGGTAGCACCCGTGATCGGGTGTTAAACCCGGCCATTGCCTTCCCGGTTTAAAAAAGTTTTTAGAGCCATCGTTGCTCCCTGAGACATCATCGGGGGTGTCGATCGGCTCCCATGACAAACTCGGGTCTTCCGAAGACCCAAGGCTTTCTGGTTTTAACCTATTCATTACAATGTGCGATTCGCACATAAAAAAATCATATCACCCCCCTTTTCCTGGAAGTCATATAAATATAAATAAAAAGTAAAAATCATAAACATGTCCCAAAATGCCTGATCTATTAAAATATAATAACGGTTTTTCACGGCGTTTAACCTCACAACAGAAAAAAGCGCCCAAAGTTAAAAATGACATTTTTTGCAATTTTGAAAGACATAAAAGATTAAAATGTCATACAGTCCTAAAAATAGAAGCATTGAAAACATTGAAAATGACACCACCCACAGCGCCAGAAGACGGCAAAAGAATTCTTTTTTTTTGTTTGTACAGGAGGTTTTAATTTTTGTAAATGTATGAAAACAATATAAAACCTACACAAATTTGGTATCCCCGTGATCGCACCAACCCAAGGAATAAAGTAGACATGTCATTTGGGGCGCACATCGAAAGCAGTAAAATCCAAGCCCACAAGAAAACATTGCAAATGCATTTTTTCACCAATTTCACTGCATTTGGAATTTTTTTCCTGCTTCCCAGTACACGACATGGGATACTAAATACCGTCACTATGAAGTGCAATTTTTATGCAGAAAACAAGCCCACACAGCTCTCTACATGGAAAAATAAAAACATTATAGAAATTTTGAGGGTGTGGAGTGAAAAAAGGAAATTCAAAAACAAAAAAGGACCTTGTTGTTAACCCTTTAAAGACCTAGCCCTTTTTTGTTTCTTCATCACCATTTTTCACTCCACACCTTCAAAAATCTCTAACTATTTAATTTTTACACATAAAGAGCTGTGTGGTGGCTTGTTTACAAATTGCACTTCATAGTGATGGTATTGAATATTTCATGCCATTTACTGGGAAGCAGGAAAAAAATTCCAAATGCTGTGAAAATAGTGAAAAAACACATTTTCGCAGTTTTCTTGTGGGCTTGGATATTATGGCTTTCATTGTGCGCCCCAAATGACTTGTCTACTTTATTCCTTGGATAGGTACGATCACGCGGATACCAAATTTGTATAGGTTTTATAATGTTTTCATACATTTACAAAAATTAAAACCTCCTATACAATTTTTTTTTGATGTTGCCACATTCTGGCGCTAATAACTTTTTCATACTTTGGTGTACGGAGCTGTGGGTGGTGTCATTTTTTGAGTCTTTTGATGACATCTTCAATACTGTCATTTTTAGAAATGTAAGACCATTTGATCACTTTTTATAGAATTTTTTATATTTTTCAAAATGGCAAAAAGGTGCCATTTTCGACTTTGGGCGCTATTTTCCGTTAAGGGGTTAAACGCAGTGAAAAAAAAACGTTATTGTATTTTTATAGATTCGCCATTTTAGGACACGCCGATACCTAATGTGTTTATGATTTTTACTGTTTATATTTATATGGCTTCTAGGGAAAGGAGGGTTATTGGAATTTTTTTTTAACTTTTTTCTTATTTCTACAATTTTTCAGACTCCCTAGGGTACTTTAACCCTAGGTTTTCTGATGGATCCTATCATATACTGTCTTACTACAATATGGCAGTATATGGGGATTTTTTTCCTCATTCATTACAATGTGCAATTAGCAGAATCCAGCCGCTTATATACACAACCAGGGACGGATTTACACTCAGAATCAGCTGCAAAATGAGGAAATGTAACAGAAATAAAATCAAGTCCATATCTAAAGATAATTTCATCCATTTATGACTGAGCTTTTCATGTTCAAAGTGATCAAGATTTAACTCTACACATACCTTATGTCAGCAATGATATGAGACGTCTCCTTGCAGCTCTGGGTAATGTAAAGACGGTAAAAGAAATGAGAAACCTACCGGTATGAGAGAAAGTAACCATCCAGCATTGGAACGGCCCCCAGAGTATGAGCAGTGCAGTGGGCCCAGGCTCTAACCCAGTACTGGACCCTAGAAGTAGAAAACCCAATTTGGAGGCTACTAGAGTCTGTTTTTACTAGCCAATAAGAAGGAAAGAATGCACCAAAAAATGCTCTACTGTATGCAGATAATATTAGTTTTATTTAAATGCAAACAGAGACAAAAATAGAACATACATTTAAAACCAATTAAAACATGTAATATACATAGAAAAACAACTGGTGACCATGGTGGAGGTCAACACAGTAAAACCACCGGCAGTGGTGAAAAGTGATCCTCCCACACAAGATGAAGTAAAGATAATGCAAATAAATATCCATGCATGTACAAAATTGTCCACTATATTCACAAGTATAGCTGCCCATAGAAAGCGTATGTACACATGATGGTTGAACACAACTAGAATTCCTCAAAATGATATCGGGTAAATCTGTGCTAATACTCACTAGTGCTAAAGTGCAGGAGACTTGTAATTCTGAAGTGCAAGTGCATTTTGACATCTGCTTTCTCACAGACTTCTGTTGAGTTTCTGGACCTCAAGATTTCTCTCCTCAACAATAACTTGTACATGGACCTTCATAGAAAGGATACAGCCACGAACAGTCTACTACATTTTGAGGGCTTTCATCCCGGACATTTGAAAAAGGGCATTACGGTTGGACAATTCATTCGGACGAGACGCAACTGTACATTACAGGAGGATTTTAGGAGAAATGCAGCTGAATTAATAAAGAGATTCAAGGAGAAAAAAAATCCAAAAAGAATCATCTCAGGGGCTTATTGTAGAGCCCGGGATACCCCGAGGATGGATCTACTCACCCCCAAACTGGCTATAAGTAGCTCCCAGGCAGGTATTTGCACGAGGTATAACAACCAGTGGGCTGATGTACGTAATATCATGACCAAGTATTGGAACATTCTGTACTCTGAGCCCAGGCTGAGACCCTTTGTGGATCATAAGCTTAGGTTCATAGCCAGACGGGCTCCCAATTTAAAGGACCATTTGACTAGGCCTGTGACTACGCTGGGAAGAGGTCTAAGACTGAGGGGCTTTTTCCCCTTCGGGGATTGTTCGGTTTGTCTGTTCTTGCAGACCACCAGGGAATTTGTTAACCCTGCGGATCAACGCAAATTTACTCTATTTAATTACATCAATTGCAGATCCAGGAACGTCGTATATGCCTTAATCTGTCCATGCCACAAGGTATGGACTACCCAGGAGTTAAGAAAACGCATCCAACAAAACGCATTCAACAATGCCCATCTGCATTTCGAAAAAGATAAGGCATTATCATCAGTAGCCACACACTTTCGGATGCAGCATGGGGGTAAAACAAGGGGTTTGAGGGTAGTTGCCTTGGATAAGATCCATCCTAATATCAGGGCGGTAACATTATACCAGAGTTAGTGAAACGAGAAACCAGGTGGATCTATGACCTGCATTGCCTTGCCCCAGGGGGGTTAAATGAGGAATTTCTCTTTTCAGGGTTCCACAAACAAAGATAAATTTGGCTCTACATGTTTAAAAACATCCAGCATTATGTAGGTAAGTACATCATCTTTAATATTACTTTCTTGTTTTGGGTCATTTTCCCAGTTCACGTATATGGGCATTTCTTTTGCATAATTTCTCTCTCGCATTCACGTCATGTTTATTCTTATTAGTATGTTCAAATATTTTTCCCACACTTCACTTTTTTATGTGGTACATGGGTTGTTATTGCCACTGACTTTTTTTGGGCCTGTTTTCTAGGCCCCCTTTAATCTGGGCCCTTATGGCCCCTTACTTTCACATTTTTTCACATTGTTTTCTTTTTTCACTTTCGTTTTTTTTTGTCTACTTACCTTACATATAGAACTCTACTTGTTTGCAATTGGATTGGCCATAGATGGACAACTTCACACAATCTGACAAGACCCTGATGCTGTTAAAAGTACTGGAGCGTCCCCTTTGATCTATTTGTCCGTTCATCCCAGTTGTCGCCTGTGAATTTGGAAACTCATGCATCCCCATGGACCCTTTGACGGTTTATTAGGGGTTACCTGTCATTTCGGAAACTTCTTGCATTCCTTTGGATACATTCTGGAAACTTCCGTATTTCTGTGGACTCGTTTACGTATGACCATCTGTTTGGACTACCCGAGTGTTTTTGTCTGTTTTTCCATACTTGTTTGAAAAATACTAAAACATTCTCTATTAGTTAAATATAGTCTTGTAGTTGGCAGAGATTGCTAACTACCAGGGACTATACACTATTATTTGGGTACTTATCCCATATTATTATTACTATTACAAGATAGAGTTAATTCTTAATTGTTATTTGATTTTTCGTTTCATGCTTGGTACTCTCAACTCTCCTTGTATTACAGCGCTCACCCGTTCTTACCTACAAGTGCGGATATAGGTATTCATTCCAACAATAATTATTGTATATTTCTACTTTCTTAATTGCTTTAGGAGGCAGCATGGTTATATGACACACTTTTTTGCACGTGGCTGTATTATTGTATTTGGTTACTATCATCCTCAGAATGTACACTGTAATTTTCATAGAGAAGGAAAAGAAGGAGAAGAAGAAAAAAAAAAGGAATTTTTTTTTTTTTACATTTTTTATTTCATTATTATTATTTTTAAATTCGGGTTAGGTTGGCACTCATAATACAACAATAATTCTGTATTAGATGCCGGCAATTTACATACAGTGTAAAGCTATTCTCATGGTGGTTTTTATGTTTCACAGTATATAGCACTCTTAGTATCCTCTATGAAATGCATCTAAAACATCGCTATCCTGCACATTAATTTGGCCATGGTAACATGGCGCCCCGGCAGGGGGTAGCGCAGGCGCATAACTCGTTTCTATCAGTACATTTTGCCGTCTTGGCACCATGGTATTATTGTGTTTTAATTTACCCACTTTATTTACTGATCCGGTTTTTGTACTGCCACGGATACATTGCGCCTCGGCTGGTGGCAGCGCAGGTGCATAATTCATCTCCTTCAGTTGATTTGGCCGTCACGGTGTCATGGTAACATTATGCTTTAACCTGGCTAGCGCAGGCGCATATTCATTTCTTTTTACTTTTTCCTCCGGCGTTTCTTCATTTCCGGTCATGCGCTTTGATTAGTCGTCCCGGTACCATGGTTGCATTATGCTTTGGCCCCTCTGATTCCGGTACCGGCTTCTTCTACTTCCGGTCATGCGCAAGAATTCTTATTGTACACGGCACTTGTGGGTGGTAGGGTGAGCTGCTGTATTTAAGGTGAGTGCATTAATTGTTGGGCCATACACCCCTGAGGAAGTTGTCTAGCACGATGAAACGCGTGGGAAGCCCTAGACCCCTGTTTCCCTCCTTCCACCTGTATGCCTGCCTTTTAGCGTCACATTCGGTTATCAGTACCCTACTCTAGAGTACCTCTCTCTGGACATCCATACATTGGGTCTTCGGGCAGATCTACTTTCTATGCACTTGCACTTCAGAATTACAAGTATCCTGCACTATAGCACTAGTGAGTATTAGCACAGATTGACCTGATATCATTTTGAGGAATTCTTGTTGTGTACAATATAAAGTATCGGGTCAAGTACTTCTTTGATGTCATTGATATGGAAGTACTGTATTCCTCTAGTGCTTGAGAGGTTGCAGGGGCATATTTAGTTTGGTTTAGAATATAATTATTAATACACCAAACTGAGCTAGATGAGCAGTTATACTCTTCCTTAATTGCCATTGTGAAGGGCGAGTGGTCTAACCACTAGATTGTCCCTATCGACACATCATCTACCACGAGTAATAGATTTAAAGGGGTTTTCCCATCTGGGCATTTGCATTTAATTTAATTCATTTGCCATACATGAACATTTCTTCAGTTGGATGTTATTAAAAAAAATGTTTCTGTGTGAAGATAATTTCTCATAAATGTAGCCATGTTGTCCCTTAGAAACGAGATAGCTTCTTCGGATACGACCACCTCACATTTTGGCAGAGGTGGCCAGACATGCACTATTGAGTCCTGCCTGACCACCTGGCTTCAGCGTTCATTACCACAGGACGGCTGTGGATTAAGCAGTAACTTCCAGACATTTCATATACAAAAACTTTTTGTTTCTTTGTGCCATCACTCGAGCAGAGGTGGCCGTATCCAAGGACACAGTCTTGTTTCCAAGGTACCATATCACTACAGTTCCCCTGCCCCCCATTTGTCGCCTACAAATTTCTTCATAAAGAAGAAAAACAATCTGTCCTGCGAGATGAGGGAAACATTCCTTGACGTCGGATGATCCGACTGATTCGGACTGAGCACGGAATTTAAGATTAAAATTGTGTCACAAGCAATGCACTTACATACACCGGGATGAAGAAGGTGAACTCCGTTGTGCCTGAGCGGGGAAGCGACACATGCAGCATATCGGGCGCACGATGTTAGTGAATCGCGGCACAGTGCATTGTCGTCGGACAATGCACCTTCGGAAACTCCTCCAGACGGGTAAGTAAATGTGCCCCATAATGTCCGCATGTGACTTTTGAACCTCCCTTCATACAGAGGATCTTTTAAATGGGGGGTTGAACCCCTTCACGTTAATTGATAATATTTTAAATACCATTGGAGTATTTTAATCGCCGTTGTTTTACTATGCTACTGCAGAAAAGAGGTGCGGGATCCCCCCCGGACTAGAACCCCACATTTGCATACTAGTGATTGAAAATGGGGGTGAACAATAAACACGTTAAATGCCCTTAAATGGCTAACCTCTAAAAAAACAATAGTAAAAACAAGTAGAGTATTGGGAACCAGTCTCTCGTCGACCATGACGGCGTCCCAACAGTGGAAATAACCATATACTCCTTTAGGGCTGCGCTAAATACCTGAACGGCCCCAGTGGGAAGACAGTATTACTATTCCTAAGAGTTTCCGCACAACCTCAGACGTTGCGCTTGTTGTTGTGCACTGTGGACCATTCTTCAGGTACCACAGCCGAGGGTTGGTGCCTTTTTGTTGAGGTTGGAGCTTCCACCTCCGTTAAGTCCAGGGCAAGTGCTTCGGCTTTGGGAGCCTTTGTGACCTATCAATAATAAGGTCCATCTGCATCAGATAATAGGTAATAGGCAAGTGAATAGTCCATGAGCAGTTCTATGAGCTCCTCTTGCTTAACCACCTCAGGGATGCCCCAGAAACCCCTTAACCCTTTGGCCCTTAACCCCTTAACGACCTGGCCCTGTTTTGTTTTTTCATTTCCATTTTTCACTCCCCACCTTCAAAAATCTATAACTTTTTTATTTTTACATGTAAAGAGTTCTGTGTTGGCTTGTTTTCTGCTTAAAAAAAGCACTTCATACTGATGGTATTTAATATTCCATGCCATGTTCTGAATCGCACATAATAATAAAACTAGACAGCCTTGGGTCTTCCTGGGTCATGCCGACCGATGCAACCACCCCCCCCTCGCGCGATGTCGTCACTGCGAGTGATCTTCGTTAAGATGGCAGCACCCATGAGCCGCCATTTTTATGAAGCCGCCAGCAGCTTTGCCAGTGCCCATGGACGGGTTAACACCCGCGATTGGTGCTAGCAATATACAGCAAAGACTTACCGGCTATGGAGAGGGGTCAGCCCGTGAGCCCTCTCCATTCACCCGCACCCAAGGTGTGATGTACTTTTACGTCACATGTCGGGAAGAAGTTAACCCCCACCTACCCAATTGTTTGAAATTGGACCAGAGCCACTCTATGCCCTATGGAATCTACGGTCCAAAGTAGATCTGATGGTAGATTCCTCCTTTTTCATTTTTGCGTTTCCATTTTTTACTCACCATCTTCAAAAATCTATAACTTTTTTTTTGCCCAATATAAAGAGCTGAGTGGCAGCTTGTTTTCTGCCTAACAAATTGCACTTCATAGTGACGGTATTTTATATTCAATGCCATGTACTGGGAAGTGGGAAAAAAATCCAAATGCAGTTAAAATTGTGAAAAATGCATTTGCACCCTTTTCTTGTGGGCTTGGATTTACGGCTTTTACTGTGTGCCCCAAATGACAGGTCTACTTTATTCTTTGGGTCAGTACGAATACAGAAATACCACATTTATGTAGGTTTTATAAAGTTTTCATTTACAAAAATGTCAACCTCCTTGACAAAAAAAAAATTCATTTTGCCGTCTTCTGGCCCTAATTACTTTTTCCTACTGCAGTGTACGGAGTGGTGGGTGGTGTAATTTTTTCCGACTTTTGATTAAGTTTTCAGTGCTTTCATTTTAAGGACTGTATGGCCTTTTTATCACTTTTTATTGAATTTTTTATATTTTTCAAAATATCTTTGGGCGTTTTTTGCCAGGGTTAAATGCCAGATAAAACCGTTTTTATATTTTGATAGCTTGGACATTTTGGGATGTGATGATACCTAACATGTTTATGATTTTTACTGTTTATTTATACCAGTTCTAAGGAAAGGGGGGTGATTTAAATTTTTAGGTTTATTTACTTTTTTTTAACTTTTTTTTTTACAATTTTTAAGACCCCCTAGGGTTCTTTAAGCCTAAGTTGTCTGATTGATCCTACTATATACTGCCATAATACAGTATATCAGTATATGGACCTTTACCACATCTTTAAATAACAAAGTTCTAATGAGAGTCATAGGGGGACATGTATCTTTATTTCTGCTAGTCAAATTCTCTCATTTTTGCGACTTTTGGCGTTTTTGCGACTTTTCACTGCGACTTTTGCTGTAGTTTTTCAAGTACACCTTGGTCGGCACCTTGTGCCTTATATATCTTTGTTTTCCAGATGTTTCATGCAACTTTTCACTTATGTATCACTTTTTTTGCTTTTCAGGCACAAATCTGGTCCAGAACAGGTGCAAAGGTAGGATTTTTTTCATGGACCCTATTTTAACATGTAAATGGAAATTATTTCACATGCTTTAAATGTTTAACATTTTGCACATTAACCTGTTTTTTGAAAATTCAGACATTTTGCATTTACATTATTTTAAAAAGTATTGGTTACTTCTAAGGGTGCGGTCACACGTTGCATTTTCATTGCGTTTTAATTGCGCTTTGAAGCACATTACAACAACTGAGGAGAGGTTATTTGCCTAATTACATTAGTGTCAACATTTGCATTTACAAAACGCAATATAAATGTTAACGCATGCGGATGGGCAAGGCCGGAGCCATTTGCGGAGCCATTTGCGCAGGGGGTTGCTGCTGAACTCTGAATTATATATTCAGAGTATCTGGGGGTTGCTGCTATATTCTGCATTAATTATTGAGGCACTGCTGCTGAACTGCAATAATTGGGAGGGGGAGCTAATGAAAAGTCTTTGATTTTTGAACTGCAAATAGTACTCACATTGGCCCTTTATAATATTACTCTATGTTGCTGAAACTGCAAATACTACATACACAGGTCCTTTAAGATATTGCTGTATGAAGCTGGAAATGCTAATTGTATTAAAACTGCCCCTTTACTTGAGCAGCATATGAGTAGCAACATGCAGTTATGTATAGTGCCCTAAAAAGGACAATTATTTCAGATTTCTACCTGTCCCTCATCACAGCATTATCCTCTGCCTGCCTAAATGCCCCGAAAAGGGTAATTTTTTCTATTCCCTGCATGTCTGACTAACTCTATCAAAAAGGACAATTATTTCAGATTTCTACCTGTCCCTCATCACAGCATTATCCTCTGCCTGCCTAAATGCCCCGAAAAGGGTAATTTTTTCTAATTCCCTGCATGTCTGACTAACTCTATCAAAAGCAACAACCTTTTCTAAGCTTTGTCTCCTGTCTGTAATGGTGCCTGGACATGTGACCCTACACTTATACATCAGCATCACCTGTCCTGCCTGGCCAATCATAGCCATGATAAATGTGGGCATGGTTGTGGTTCATAATGGGCAGCAGATGGTTGATTGTTTGCTCAGTAGTCAATCAATGAGCTTGCCACATTTTCCCTGAACACAAAGTATTGAAACGTAAAGTTTATGATCACTTTGGTAAGATACTATGGAGCTCTCTATTTAGAGTATTTAAGGAACTGTCGACTTGGTGATCAATTACTTTGAAAAGAGATAACAAAATTTGGACTACCGCGAAGTTCCAGTGCAAGTTGGATAGGGAAGAAGGTGTAAGCTACAGGTAGGTACGAATAATATTGTAACATTTGTGCCAAAAATTTGGTAAGTGGTTAATTTTCTCTTCTAGGTGTAGAGGATGCCCCCTGTCTATAGTGATGGTAGAATCACCTCTCCTCTAGGTGTAGAGAATGCCCCATGTCTATGGTGATGATAGAACCACCTCTCCTCTAGGTGTAGAGGATACCCCCTGTCTATTGTGATGGTAGAACCGCCTCTCTTCTAGGTGTAGAGAATGCCCCCTGTCTATAGTGATGGTAGAACCACCTCTCTTCTAGGTGTAGAGGATGCCCCCTGTCTATTGTGATGGTAGAATCACCTCTCCTCTAGGTGTAAAGGATATCCCATGTCTATTGTGATGGTAGAACCGCCTCTCTTCTAGGTGTAGAGAATGACCCCTCTCTATTGTGATGGTAGAACCTCCTCTCCTCTAGGTGTAGAGGATGCCCCCTGTCTATGGTGATGGTACAACCACCTCTCCTCTAAGTGTATATAATGCCCCCTGTCTATGGTGATGGTAGAACCTCCTCTCCTCTAGGTGTAAAGGATATCCCATGTCTATTGTGATGGTAGAACCGCCTCTCTTCTAGGTGTAGAGGATGACCCCTGTCTATTGTGATGGTAGAACCGCCTCTCTTCTAGGTGTAGAGAATGCCCACTGTCTATAGTGATGGTAGAACCACCTCTCCTCTAGGTGTATAGAATGTCCCCTGTCTATGGTGATGGTAGAACCTCCTCTCCTCTAGGTGTAGAGGATGTCCCCTGTCTATGGTGATGGTAGAACCGCCTCTCTTCTAGGTGTAGAGGATGTCCCCTGTCTATGGTGATGGTAGAACGGATACACAATAATTTTGAGATGTATAAAAGGATTGGTATAAAAGAGGTATAAAAGGAGGCCACATTAGGAATTTTGCCCTGGCTCCCAGTGAACTGGTTAGGCCACTGCTAGCCGAGGTGCACAACAAAATAATAAAAAAGTTGCAGGCACCAAAAGATGAAGTCTCAAAAATGTCAAATATGGTGCATTTGATATTGTACATTTCTTTTAACAGTGGGGGCTAATATTTTAATTTTAAACATTTTTTTTGCAGGAGTACATGAAATATGCTCAGTACACAGATATGTATGGAAGGGAGATTTTCTTTAATGACAGGAGGGGAGTGCATTTTAGATGGGAATTAAGGAACTGGGTTATCTACATAAATGATGAAGATGATCAAAAACGTTTCTTAAAAGATCGAGCCGTTGCATTTTTTCACCATTCTGGGGATTTCGAGACTGATGTGATACTAGAAAATATCATATGGAAAAATAACAGGGTAAGAGTCTTTATTTAACAAAAAAAAATGCATCTATTTTACACTTTTAGTAACTAAGGTGGAGCCCTAGAGGGAATTTAGTAATGCCTGTACCATTTGCCAGATAAGACTCCCAATCTGGCAATTTTTTAATTACCCCAAGGGACGACATTATCTGAAATTGCCCTACATTGGGCTTCTTTTCACTAAATGGCCTTGGTTTACTCTTTCCACCATTCTTAGTCATGTTTTATGAGGCAAGAACGACCAGAAATGGTCAGCAAATGTTTCCCTATTTTTATGTACCTGCTACTTCACTTTTAATGTGAACTGTAGATAAGGTTTCAGAAAGATGGGGGGCGTGGCCTGATGCGCGACTGAGCGGTCGCACCGGGAGAGAGCTCCGCAGACTCCCGGACAAAAGCGGCACATAGCAATCGGCAGCGCCGACACCAGAGCCCAAAAACCGGGTCGATACCCCCTGTAACCACCGTGGAGCACGCCAGAGCAATGGGGAAGTCAAAGAAGAAGGGCGCCGGGCCGGTAAGGCTGACCTCCCTGTTCCCGGCGCAGAGCCAAGATGGCGCCGACACTTCCCCCACACGCGGCCCACAGGCAGCATCAGAGAGGAGGAAGAGAGCGGGGCTGCGCTCTGAAACTGATATAAGCGCCGCCTTCCGCTTTAGCCCCTCTATGCCCTATTTAGGAGCCCGTGAGAATACTCAGACCCCACAGCAGGACCCCATGAGCAACCCCTCACTGAGCCATACAGTATGCAGCAACATAGTGAGCACCCCCCTCAGTCACAGCCACAGCTCTGCTACATCAGCCCCCTCTGCTCCAATGACTGAGCACACCATGAGGAACATGCTATCTGACATGCTGGGAGCCCTGAGGCAGTCACGACAGAAAGATATCTCCAGCGCACTAAGTGTCCTGCAGAATGAGATAACACACATTGGAGAAAGAACCTCTGATCTAGAGGACAAAATGGAGCAATTCACTGCTGCCCACAACTCCTTAGTAGATGCCTATAATGAATCTAATGTTCAAATAACAGACATTAAACTAAAGCTAGCGGACCTGGAAGACAGATCCAGGAGAAATAATCTAAGCTTCAGGGGCATCCCCGAAACCGTAGAAACGGAGCATCTCTAAGATTTCCTTATTGATTACTTCATCGCCCTCATTCCAGAAGCTGATAAAAAGGATTTGGTAATAGACAGGGCGCACAGAATACCCAAACCTAAAAGTGTTCCTGCCTCTGCTCCCAGGGATGTTATTACCAGAATCCACTTTTACCAATTCAAAGAGGCTATCGCCAGAGCGGCAAGCAGCAAGAAACCCCTTCCAGAGAGATTCCAGGGCATCACAGTCTTCTCAGACCTCTCCGCAGCAACTCTGAGCAGAAGGAGAGAATTCGCTACAGTAACAAAAGCGTTAAGAGAAAATAACGTTGCATACAAATGGGGCTATCCGGTTAAGATCATCATCTTCAGAAATGGGATAAATTATGCCCTCAGCTCCACTAAAGAAGCCATTTCCCAACTTCAAAAATGGAACATCCTCTCCCAAGAAGAAGGCGACATCACCTCCCCAGCAAAAAAGAAAGCAGCAACGCTGAATAAAGATTGGAGCACGGCCACCTGAGAGGACTGCTCATTTCCATAGCAAGTATATGTTCTAATTTTCCCTTTTTGCTCACAAAGGCGTGAGTTCATGCTCGACTCAGGTTCTTTTTTATTTTTATTTTTCTCGTTGTTACTAACTCGCCACCTAAACAAGGGATGTTTGCGGAGCCAAGAAATCACCAACCCTCTCATTTCGGCTAGTGAACTCCCCTCCCCCCCCCCCAATACACCAAGCCGCTTTGAAGCTTGGTAGGTTCATAAGAACCGGACAGTCGGAAATCCTACCCCCAAACTTCCATCCCCCTCTGTGACGATGCAGGTAGCATTGTCACAGTTTTTGTTCAAGTTTTATGTTGTTTTTTTTATAGTTTATGTTACCCTGAATAACTATTCAGATTTTGTTATGGCGACAAATGAAACAATGTGTACAGAATATAGCATAAAACATTTGTATAGGTATAGCGTCGTAATCAGCATCTGTACTTTTTCTTCCAAAAATGACATTTAACCTAACCACTATCAATACTAAAGGCCTAAATAGCCCGATGAAAAGTGCTTTATTCTGGAAAGAGGCCCAAAGCTTAAAGAGTGATATTATGCGCTCAGGAAACGCATCTAAACCTAGAAGACACCAAAAGATTAAAACATAACAAATTTCCTCATATCTTCTTTGCTCCTGCAGAGAAAAAAAAAAGAGGAATTGCAATAGCCATAAAAGACACGGTGGCCTTTGATCTAATAAAATTAGAAACGGATGCTGATGGACGCTATATCTTTTTGGTATGTAAAATTGATAACGAAGTATTCACCTTAATCTCCATATATGCCCCCAACAAAAAACAATACCCTTTCATTAAAAATATCATAGAAAAAATCAATAACATAAAACAGGGACACACAATACTGTGCGGAGATTTTAACTTGGTCCCCAGCTCAAGCATAGACAAATCACCTCCTCCTGGTCCAAACTCCCACACTTCATGTGATAGTGTGAGATTCTATAATATATCATCAGGGACCATACGACTCCTGGAGAGTCTTACATGCCTCAGAAAAAGATTATACCTTCTACTCAATACCCCATAATTCATACTCCAGAATAGACCTAATCCTAGTAGACAAATGGCTACTACAAAAAGTAACATCAGTAAACATTGGCCAGATTACATGGTCTGACCATGCCCCGGTAACCATCTCATTTCCCACTCATCATGCCCGCAAGCGACCTTTGTCTGGAGAATTAATAATTACTTGCTATCAAACCCTAACATCACCCAAACCTTGGAAAGCAAGCTACTAGAATTCCTTAGATTTAACAATACCCCGGACACCTCAGAAGCTAACCTATGGTGCGCTGAAAAAAATTTCATAAGAGGCTTACTCATCCAACAAGCTGCCAGACACAAAAGATTCAAAATGGCCAAAACTTCTTCCCTCCTAGACTTAATAAATGTATTAGATACTAAAAATAAAATCTCTCCCTCTCAAACCCTTGCCAACCAAATACAAGAACTAAGATACGAATTATACCAACTTTGCCAAAACCAATTAGAATTTAATATGAGAAGATGTAAAGCCAATTACTATTGGCAAGGTAACAGAGCAGGCAAAATTCTTGCCAATAGAATCAAAAATAGAAGCTCCAAACAAAAAATCCCCTACATCATCAACCAAAAAAACAACAAAATCATAAACCCCCAGGAAATAGCTAACACGTTCGGTGAATACTACAGATCACTATATAATTTAAAAGATGACCCTTCCACCCCTCAGCCATCAGACAGCTCAATTAATGAATTCTTATCCGGTATAACACTACCTAAATTTTCAGAACAACAGTTAGAAGCACTAAATCGTCCTATCAGTAGTGAAGAACTTGATCAAGCGATAAAAAATGCAAAAAACAATAAAGCACCAGGTCCAGACGGCCTCACAAACGAATACTACAAATCTTTTTACACCATTTTGAAACCCTTCCTTCTGAAAACCCTAAACTCCATAATAGAAGAGAAAGAAATCCCAGAGGAAATGTTACAATCATTAATCATTACCCTACCAAAGCCCGGTAAAAGCCCAGACAGGCCAATGAACTTTAGGCCGATCTCTTTATTAAACACAGATTTAAAAATCTAGGCCAAAATTATAGCCACTAGATTATCCTGCATCTTACCACTGGTCATCAACAAAGACCAAACTGGTTTTATTAAAGGAAGACAAACACTAGACAGCACTAGAAGGATCCTAGATATAATTCAAATAGCTGAGGCCCGACGAACGCCTTCCTAATTCTCTCGAATCCCTCCAAATCATTACCATCTGCAATGCAAATCATTGGAAAATATAGTCAGGTATCATATTACAAATTAAATACATCAAAATGCCAAGTGTTAAACATGGGCATATCCCGTTTAACAGTTAAATTTCTCAAGTCAAAATATAAATTCCAATGGGAAGCCTCAAATATCACCTATCTAGGAATTAAGTTAACATTTCCACATAAAGAAACGCTCAACATTAATAACAAATACCTCCTAAGCAAGATTAAAAAGGACTTAGAAAACTTTGACAAGTTTGAATTATCTTGGTTTGGGAGGATAGCTACAGTTAAAATGTGTATAATACCATCCATTTTATATCTATTCCGTAATTTACCCATCCCAACCCCTCTGAAAATACTCCAAACACTGCACAAACTCCTCTGGTCCTACATCTGGAAACACAAAAAACCTCGTATACAAGCGAATATACTTATCCAACCAATAAATAAAGGCGGACTGGGCTGCCCATCTGTAATACAATATTATAAGGCCAGCATTTTAGACCAATTAAAACTCTTTTGGTCCCCAGATACTAATAAACATTGGATCAACATAGAAAACAATCAAGTCCCAACAAAAGACATTAAAGCGCACCTTTACAGCTTAATGATCATCAATTCTCAGCCTAAACACCCTTTAGCAAATAAGCAATGGCTGACTTATGGATATCTCTCTCAAAAACTCAAATCCTAAGCATAGTCCCACAAGACGTTCCAATTAAAAGCCTGTCGGCAGGTATACATAATTTGGGTCCTATACATTGGTTGAGGAAAGACTCAGGGAACCTGGGAGATCTTATTTTACCATCCGGAAAGTTAAAAACAATGGAATCAATATCTTTGGATACCCAAACGACAGGAATAAACTGGCTACAATACCAACAGATTAAAACAGCTCTCAACAAAGCTAAATTCAGTTTTAGCTCAGTAAACACGGACATAACAAAGTTTTTACTAAACCCAGAGTCCAAATCAAAAGGATTATCTACCTTTTATAAGCTTCTAGTCGAGACCCAATCAGAGGCCATAAATTCCCACCTAAATAAATGGTCTGACAAACTAGACATGACACTAAGTGAGGAACAATGTATAATTAATTATGTAATACATATACGCCTTCATATTACTGTACAACCTCAATTGTCGCCAAGTTACAGTTCTTTTAGTTATTTGTTTTATACTATTCCTGTTTCCATGACTTATTGATATTTTCAGTAATGACTGTAATCAGACAAAGGAAATCATACTTCTGAATGTAATTTATTACATCTGTATGTGACATTATCCCTGGAAAATCAATAAAAATTAATGTTCAAAAAAAAGGTTTCAGAAAGATAAACCGATGTTAAAATGTTACAGCAGTGAGTACCTCACGATCCTTGCAATGTTTGATAAAATTGACATTCTGTATTTGGGTTTCTATTAGAGATGAGCGAGCATTTTGGCAGCTTGAGAAAATGGCATCTCACTGCGTTTAGCTTTTTGGCGGCCAGAAACAGAGCCAATCACAAGCCAGGAGACTCTGCACTATACCCAGCATCATGTGGTACCCTTACACGTCGATAGCAGTGGTTGGCTGGCCAGATCAGGTGACCCTGGAATATACTAGCCCCTGCCCGCGCTGCTCGGATCATTCTCTGTCTGGATGCCGTTAGGGAGAGAGCTGCTGCTGTTCAGGGATAGCGTTAGGGTGTTATATTAGCTTAATTTTAGGCAGGAGTGATTCTACAAGAACCCAACAGTCCTTGGCCAGGGCTACAATTTTTTTTTTTTATTTGCTTGTGGCTGGGCTTGCTGGCACTAGTATTGCAGCTACGGCAGTATTTTAGCAGGGAGACTTGCGAACGTTTTGGCTCTTAGTGACACACATATCAAACAGCTAAGTGGGACAATTTATTGGGGTTTGATAGAATTAGGCACAGTCTGACGATTTTTTTTTCCCCCAAATTGAAAGTCACAGCAAAAAAATCCTTTTGTGTGCTGTCAGTGTTGGTTAAACTAGCCATAGCAATCATCTTCTGAAGTTGCTGTGATGTCTGATTTCTTCTGCATGTTTTTTTCTATTAAAATAAAAAAAAAATTAAAAATTAAAAATGTAAAAAAAAAAATACCAAAAATTTTTTACAGTTTATATTTCTGTTTTGTCTATAAAAGATACTTTTCTTAGCAAAATGTTGAACCCGAGGGCTAAGGGTAGAGGGCGTGGGGGTGGGAATCCAAATACTGCAGGGGTCAGAGGCCGTGGTCCTGGGCGGGGTGAGACACTACCTGCTGGGAGCAGGGGAACGCCGCAGAGCTTAACTCCCTAGCTTCATGTCTCAACTTACTGGGACTCGTTGAGGCAATAACAGTGCGAACAGGTGATGTCTTGGAATGCGGACAATGCTT
Organism: Engystomops pustulosus; assembly: GCA_019512145.1. Lineage (NCBI taxonomy): Eukaryota > Metazoa > Chordata > Amphibia > Anura > Leptodactylidae > Engystomops > Engystomops pustulosus. Next base: position 183,166 of record WNYA01000222.1, on the reverse strand, counting down.
CTAGCCATTGGTCCACCAGTCAGTCTTCCACACAATCCAGCAATGTTACCCAAGTGAGCACTCCTCCAGCTCCTCCATCTCAGCCTCCTTCCCCCCAGTCTGCCCCCTCCCAGGAAAATTTGGAATTTCATCCGGCATAGGAACTGTTTTCTGGACCATTCCTAGAGTCACAAACCACTTGTCAGGTTGCTGCTGAGCTCTTTCCCGATGCCCAGGTTTTCCACCCGTCGCAGTTTGTGGGTGATGATAACATTTTTGACGTAGTGGAAGAAGTGTGTAAAGAGGTGTCGGAAGATGAGGAGCCACGGTTGTCAGACAGTGGTGAAGTTGTTGTCGGGGCAGGAAGTCTGAGGGGGGAGAAGACTGAGGGATCGGAGGATGATGAGGTGACAGACCCAAGCTGGGTTGATAGGCCGGGTGAAGACAGTCCTTCTGAGAAGGAGGCGAGTCCTATGCGAGAACAGGTTGGAAGAGGCAGTGGTTGGGCCAGACGGAGAGGTAGGGCCAGAGCTGGTGCATCAGCGCCAAATGTTTCACGTAGTGAAGCTCCCGTGGTGAGGGCTAGATTTTCGGAAGTCTGGAGGTTCTTTAAAGAAACAGCGGATGACCGACGGACTTTGGTGTGCAACCTGTGCCACACCAGCATCAGCAGGGGTTCCACCACTACTAGCTTAACCACTACCAGTATGTGCAGGTATATGAGTGCTAAACACCCCACTCAATGGAACCAAGGCCGTTCACTTCCGGCCGGGCCCACCACTGCTCCTTCCCCTTTGTCATTTGCTGCCTCTGCTAGTCAGCACCTTGCCCAGGACCCCGGCACAAATACCTCCTGCTCGAAAACCGCACCTTCGCCTCCACGATCCTCCACAGCGTCCACCAATGTCTCCATGCGCAGCGTTCAGCTGTCTATACCCCAGACGCTGGAGCGCAAGAGGAAATACAGTTTCACCCACCCACACACCCAAGCCCTCAATGTCCACATCTCCAAATTACTGAGCCTGGAGATGCTGCCCTATAGGCTGATAGAGAATGAGGCCTTTTGCAACCTCATGGCAGCGAACGACCCTCGGTATTCGGTCCCCAGCCGCCACTACTTTTCCCAATGAGCCGTCCCAGCCCTGTACCAGCACGTGTCAGTCAACATCATCCGTGCCCTGACCAATGCCGTTTCTGACAGGCAGGGCCACTATATATCGCTGACGGCACATTGGGTTAACTTGGTGGAGGCTGGGACCGAGTCTGACCCTGGGGCCGCTCATATACTGCCGACGCTGAGGATTGCGGGGCCTACCTTGGTCACGGTCTCTCAGGCCTACTATGACTCCTCCTCCAAACACCCCTCCTCCACCTCCTCCTCCGAATTACCATCCATGGGCATGGCGCCATCAGTCGGTAGCTCTAGGCAAAGCAGCAGTGCCATCGCAAAGTGACAGCAGGCGGTGCTCAAACTGCTGAGCCTAGGCGATAAAAGGCACACCGCCCAAGAGCTATTACAGGGCATCACGGCGCAGACTGATCTGTGGCTGGCGCTGCTGAACCTGAAGCCAGGCATGGTTGTGTGTGACAACGGCCATAACCTGGTGGCGGCTCTGCAACTCGGCAGACTGACACATGTGCCATGCCTGGCCCATGTGTTAAATCTCATAGTTCAGTGGTTCCTCAAGACATACCCCAATCTGTCTGATTTGCTTACGAAGGTGCGCCGCATCTGTGCGCATTTCGGAAAGTCGACCACAGATGCTGCCACGCTCAGAGCAGCGCAGCGCCACCTACAACTGCCCGCTCACCGACTGTTGTGCGACGTGCCCACAAGGCGGAATTCCACATTAACCATGTTATCCAGAGTTTACCAGCAGCGCAGAGCGATTAGACAGGGGGCATCCTCTACACCTAGAGGAGAGGAGGTTCTACCATAACCATAGACAGGGGACATCCTCTACACCTAGAGGAGAGGCGGTTCTACCATCACTATAGACAGGGGGCCTCCTCTACACCTAGATGAGAGGAGGTTCTATCATCACCAAAGACAGGAGGCATCCTCTACACCTAGAGGAGAGGAGGTTCTACCATAACCATAGACAGGGGACATCCTCTACACCTAGAGGAGAGGCGGTTCTACCATCACCATAGACAGGGGGCATCCTCTACACCGAGAGCAGAGAGGGTTCTACCATCCCCTAAGACAGCGGATATCATGTACACCTATAGGAGAGGAGGTTCTACCATCACTATAGACAGAAGGCATCCTCTACACCTAGAGGAGAGGTGGTTCTACCATTGCCACAGATAGGAATGTTTTACTGTAAGAGCAGTGAGACTGTGTTGCTCTCTGCCACAAGGTGTTGTAAAGGCTGATTATTTGAACAAGAGAGGCAATAATATTATATCATATGGGAATAAAACTTTTTATAAGTAGTTTCTGTTGATCCAGGGAGTTATTCTGACCACCGTATTATGGGTCAGGAAGGAATTTTTCCCTGCTTTAGGCCAATTGGCATCAGCAATCAGAAGGGTTATTTGCCTTCTTCTGGATCAACCTTATTTACTATAATATGTATACTTTGAATATTTATTTATTTTTGCATTTTAGACAGTGAAACTTGCCAAAAATGTCCTGTGGATATGTGGCCTGATGTGAAAAAGACAATTTGTCTTCCCAAATTATTTGAATTTCTATCCTATGAAAACGATACTTTAGTATATATTTTTTTAGTCCTTGCCTTATTTTTTTCTGCTGTAACATTGTTCATCTTAAGAACTTTCATTTCTTACTGGGACACTCCAATAGTTAGAGCCAATAACCGGACTGTGAGCTTCATCCTCCTGGTCTCCATCTTGCTGAGCTTCCTCTGTGTCTTCTTCTTCCTTGGTCGTCCAGTGGACATCACCTGCTTACTGAGACAAGTATCATTTGGGATCTTCTTTATCATTGTTATATCTTCTATTCTGGCCAAAACTATCACAGTCTACACCGCATTCAAAGCCACCAAACCGGGAAGTTCCTGGAAGAAATGGGTCTCACTGAAAGCATCAAGCTATGTCGTCTTGGTGTGTTCCTCTATACAGGTTTTCATTTGTGTTATTTGGCTGTTGGTGTCTCCTCCTTATGTAGAGTATAACCATCACACGTATCCTGGGAAGATCATCATTCAGTGTAATGAGGGGTCAGATATCTGCTTCTACTCCATGTTGGGTTATATGGGGCTCCTGGCGGCTGTGAGCTTTGTTCTGGCTTTCATGGTGAGGACATTACCGGACAGTTTTAATGAGGCCAAGTACATCACCTTCAGCATGCTGCTGGTCTGCAGTGTCTGGATCGCCATGATCCCGGCTTATCTGAGCACCAGAGGGAAATACATGGTGGCTGTGGAGATATTCGCCATCCTGACCTCATGTGCTGGGGTTGTTGGTTGTATATTTTTCCCTAAATTGCACATACTAATTTTGAAGCCAGAACTGAACTCAAGAAATATCATACTGGAGAAAAGCTAATCGTAGATAATGTATATCACATCTATATATCCTACATGATTATTTCAAATTCAAACATGTAACAGGCTGGACATTACATCATGGAGTTAATAAAATGTATATGTTACAAAGAAATACACAATCACATATGCCAGTTTTTGCAACAAACTGGTGAAACAGAAAAGGACAGTGGGGACCTGAGCCTAAGTCCCCTTCCCAGCTATGCCTGCATGATTGCCTGACCTACTCTAGGTTTTAGATGACAACTGGTGGATGTTCCCTTCTTGCTCCAAATTGCAAACACAGAGAAAAATAGAAGAGAATACAAATCGATCAGATTGTGAGCCCCTTTGGGGACAGGGACCGATTTGGCAAGCTTAGTGTAGCACTGCGTAATCTGTGTACGCTATATAATTAAAGGACATTATTAAATAGAAAAGGATTGTTACCAAATACTGGTGAGAACTAAAAGATGTAGTATGTAGTATGTAGATGTAGTGTAAAATTGAAAGGCAGGCGAGTAGTCAGCGCATCCTCAGCTGTAATCCACCGACAGAGAATGACAGAAGAATAGATACACAAAGTCTTAAACATTTTAATGAAGTTACTAATGTAATTTTAATTCCTTCAACCTATCATCAGCATTTTGGTGCTTTCTCCACTGCTATTGGTTTGATGTGAAACAAATACCTTAAAAAAAGAAACAATACAGATGTTGCCAAGTTTTAGAAATAACAGCTAAGAAATACTGTATTAAAGATATCTGAATTATAAAACTGAAGAAGGATATCTATCTCCATATTAGTTGAAAAAGTACAAAAATAATACTTTTGTCAATAAATTTCATAATAGTCAATGTAATATAGAGTATATTTGTGGTTTCTTGCATTATCTGCAAATATTATACACTATATGTGTTAGACTTGATTTAGGTGTGGGTAATAAAAATACCATGCCCTTGCTCATCCTGGAGCTGAGTGGTGTAGTTGGTGTGGTTTGAGTAATGGACAGCTGGTCCAATCAGCATCCAGGGTAATTTCCAGGCACTCCATGAATACCTAAACCATAGTTCATTTTCTGTGTATTCTGACCCTTGATACATTCTTGACTAATCTTTTTCTAATGATTCAGTATATTGTTGTTATCTTGGTTTTTTGTTTTTCATCAATTATCCTGTCTAGGTTTGTGTCTGTTTGTCTTATAGATGTAACACTTGATAACATAATTGACTTAACCCACTAACCAAAGTGATAACTCAGTCTGTAGTGTTACTGAATAAAAGAAATGCCCATTTTCTGTGATAACTAAATGAGATAACTCACTTTGAGTCATGTTAACCAGTGCTGCAACTGTATTTTGTCTTCATCGTCAATTGTTCTGAGCGTATACTTAGATTACAGAACATCGACCAGTTGCCACCTGTGGTTTAGCACAGGGCCTGGTAAGTAGGCAGGGACAGAGGTTGTGGGTAGCCTGCACCTATTCTTTGTTTTGACAGTCTTGAAACAGATACTTTATGTCTCCAGTATTTGAAAAGTAATAACTAAAGAAGGGAACAAATTACCCAGATTGTACAGAAGTGTAGATTGTGTCCATTATATCTATTATATGCTATGTGTGTAGAAAAGCCAAGCAGATAAAACCTCCTATAGTAAAAACCTCAACATCTTAAATCAGCTAAGTAAACTTGCAGTAATTCTATGTTATATAGATGACTGTGATGATGTGTCCCATGATGTGTGACATTTGTTGGAATTATAGATTATTGAATTATTCAAGCTTTGATTTACTGAAGCTTTTTAAAAAGATTCATTTTGGTTTCCGAATCAAATAGGTCCAAACCAATGTTACTCCAATTGTTTTGGAAATTGGTATAACCACCTCTAGATACTTGTTTCATCAATTTTTTAGAATTTTTTTTTATTAGTGTTGGGGTAAGAGTTACGGTCACAGAGAGGGTTAGGATTAGGGAAAGGTTTAATCCCAACCCTAACATGAATACTAACACTAATTTTAAAAAATTGTAAAAAGCTAACAATGTGTGGAGGACTAAAGGGGAAAAAATTCAGATTCAATTCAGCGTGCAAAAATTAACAGATACATGCCAAAGCTACAAATAAGAAATGTATGAAGATAACAAAACATATGCAGGCTTCTTCTACTGCATCTACTGCTACAACTGCTGGATGTTTGCACAAAGAAAGGATAAATTAACCACTTACCAAATTTTTGGCACAAATGTTACAATATTATTTGTACCTACCTGTAGCATACACCTTCTTCCCTATCCAATTTGCACTGGAGGACAACTTCACGGTAGTCCCAATTTTGTTATCTCTTTTCAAAGTAATTGATCACCAAGTCGACATTCCCTTAAATACTCTAAATAGAGAGCTCCATAGTATCTTACCAAAGTGATCATAAGCCTTACATTTCATCACTTTGTGTTCAGGGAAAATGTGGCAAGCTCATTGATTGACTACTGAGGAAACAATCAACCATCTTGCTGCCCATTATGAACCACAACCATGCCCACATTTATCATGGCTATGATTGGCCAGGCAGGACAGGTGATGCTGCTATATAAGTGTAGGGTCACATGTCCAGGCACCATTACAGAGGAGACAAAGATTAGAAAAGGTTGTTGCTTTTGATTTTGAGTGAGTCAGACATGCAGGGAATTAGCAAAAATGTATAATTACCCTTTTCAGGGCATTTAGGCAGGCAGAGGATAATGCTGTGATGAGGGACAGGTAGAAATCTGAAATAATTGTCCTTTTTAGGGCACTATAAATAACTGCATGTTGCTACTCATATGCTGCTCTAGTAAAGGGCAGTTTTAATTCAATTTGCATTCCCAGCTTCATACAGCAATATCTTAAAGGACCTCTGCATGTAGTATTTGCAGTTCCAGCAACATAGAGTAATATTATAAAGGGCCAATGTGAGTACTATTTGCAGTTCAAAAATCAAAGACTTTTCATCAGCTCCCCCTCCCAATTATTGTAGTTCAGCAGCAGTGCCTCAATAATTAATGCAGAATATAGCAGCAACCCTCAGATACTCTGAATATATATAATTCTGATTTCAGCAGCAACCCCCTGCGCCCCTTCTACAAATTTACATGCAAATGGCTCCAGCGCTGCCCATCCACAGGTACACCTCCCATATGCCAGTAAGTGCAAAGTGTTGGGCTAGTTCTTACATTTCCACTGTGCACATGTTCTTGGGTGTTCTATTAGGCCCCTTTCACACTTGCGTTGCAGATCACGTCAGAGTTTGATCAGGGTGCCATCAGGGTTTGGTCAGTGAAAAACGCACATTTTGCATCAGAGTGCAATCAGTATTCAGTCAGAGTTTGTTCAGTGTCTCAGTTTTTCACGCGCGTTTTCAATGCAATTTCAATGCAATTTCAATGCGTTTTTCACATGCAGAAAATGCACGTGAAATGGACTCAGGACTGAGCTCTATCTTTTCTATGGCAATTGATGCGTGAAAAACGCATTGCACTTGCATTGCACTTGCAAGTGTCTCAGATTGCAATGGGTTTTTGATGCGTCTCCATAGACTTGTATGGTGAGTTTTTCACGCGCATGACTTGCAAAAGTAGAGCATGTCGAGATTTAAACGCGCGTTAAAAAAAACACGCGTGTGTGCGTGAAAAAAAATGCAAGTCTGAAAAGACCTATTGGTTACCATGGGTCAGAGTGCAATGCAAGTTCTGAGCATCAAAAGCACGCGCAGAAAACGCGCATGAAAAACGCAACTGTGAAAGGGGCCTTAGATTACTGTTAGGCAGGAGTGATTCTACAAGAACCCAACAGCCCTTGTTAGGGCTACAATTGCTTTTTTTTTATTTGCTTGTGGCTGGGCTTGCGGGCACTAGTAGTGCAGCTACTGCATTATTTTTGCAGGGAGACTTGCGAATGTTAATTTTGGCTCTTAGTGACACACATATTAAACAGCTAAGTGGGACAATTTATTGGGGGTTTGATTGAATTAGGCACAGTCTGCCGATTTTTATTTTTTTTCCCCAAAGTGAAAGTCACAGCACAAAATCCTTTTGTGTGCTGTCAGTGTTGGTTAGAAACTAGCCATAGCAATCATCTTCTGAGGTGGCTGTGCTGTCTGATTTCTTCTGCACGTTTTGTTCTATAAAACAAAAAAAAAAATAAATAAATAAAAATGAATAAATAAATACAAAAAAATAATAAAAAAACAAAAAAATGTTTACACTTTATATTTCTCTTTTGTCTATAAAAGACAATTTTATTTGCAAAATGTTGAACCCGAGAGATAAGGGTAGAGGAGGAGGGTGTGGGCATCCAATTACTGCAGGGGTCAGAGGCCGTGGTCCTGGGCGGGGTGAGAACTACATTCCCTAGCTTCATGTCTCAACTCACTGGGACTCGTAGTAGAGCAGTGTTGAGGCCAGAACAATGCAAACAGGTGACGTCGTGGATTGCGGACAATGTTTCTACCCATTTGTCCACCAGTCAGTCTTCAACGCAGTCCACCCATGTTACCCAAGTGAGCACTTCTCCAGCTCCTTCACCTCAGCCTCCTTCCCCCCAGTTTGCCCCCTCCAAGGAAAATTTGGAATTTCATCCAGCTTACTCTGAGGAACTGCTTTCTGGACCCTTCCCAGAGTCAAAAACCACTTCTCTGGTTGCAGCTGAGCACTTTCCCGATGCCCAGGTTTTCCACCGGTCGCAGTCTTTGGGTGATGATGAGGATACACAGTTGTCAGACAGTGGTGTAGTTGTTGTCAGGGCAGGAAGTCCGAGGGGGGAGCAGACTGAGGGATTGGAGGATGATGAGGTGACAGACCCAAGCTGGGTTGATAGGCCGGGTGAAGACAGTGCTTCTGAGACGGAGGCGAGTCCTATACCAGAACAGGTTGGAAGAGGCAGTGGTGGGGCCAGACGGAGAGGCAGGGCCAGAGCTGGTGCATCAGTGCAAAATGTTTCACCTAGTGAAGCTCCCGTGGCGAGGGATAGATTTTCTGAAGGCTGGAGGTTCTTTAAAGAAACAGCGGATGACCGACGGACTGTGGTGTGCAACCTGTGCCAAACCAAGCAGGGGTTCCACCACTACTAGCTTAACCACCACCAGTATGCGCAGGCATATGAGTGCTAAACACCCCACTCAATGGAACCAAGGTCGTTCACCTCCGGCCGGGCCCACCACTGCTCCTTCCCCTGTGTCATTTGCTGCCTCTGCTAGTCAGCCCCCTACCCAGGAACCCGGCACAAACACCTCCACAGAGTCCACCAATGTCTCCATGCGCAGCGTTCAGCTGTCTATACCCCAGACGCTGAAATGCAAGAGGAAATACAGTTCCACCCACCCACACGCCCAAGCCCTCAACGTCCACATCTCCAAATTACTGAGCCTGGAGATGCTGCCCTATAGGCTGGTAGAGTCCAAGGCCTTGCACAACCTCATGGTGGCGGCCACCCCTCAGTATTCGGTCCCCAGCCGCCACTACTTTTCCCGATGTGACGTCCCAGCCCTGCACCAGCACGTGTCAGACAACATCATCCGTGCCCTGATCAACGCCGTTTCTTACAAGGTCCGAATTACCACCCGTGGGCATGGCGCCATCAGTCGGTAGCTCTAGGCGCAGCAGCAGTGCCTTCGCTAAGCGGTGCTGAGCCTAGGCGATAAAAGGCACTCCGCCCAAGAGCTATTACAGGGCATCATGGCGCAGACCAACCTGTGGCTGGCACCGCTGAACCTGAAGCCATGCATGGTTGTGTGTGACAATGGCCGTAACCTGGTGGCGGCTCTGCAACTCGGCAGACTGACACATGTGCCATGCCTGGCCCATGTGTTAAATCTCATAGTTCAGCGGTTCCTCAAGACATACCCCAATCTGTCTGATTTGCTCACGAAGGTGCGCCGCATCTGTGCGCATTTTAGAAAGTCAACCATAGATGCTGCCACTCTCAGGGCAGCGCAGCGCCGCCTCCAACTGCCCGCTCACCGACTGTTGTGCAACGTGCCCACGAGGTGGAATTCGACATTAACCATGTTATCCAGAGTTTACCAGCAGCACAGAGCGATTGTAGACTGCCAGTTGTCAACTTCCACCAGAACTGCTAGTCAGGTCAGTCAGCTTCCTCAAGTTTACAATGAGGATTGGACGTGGATGTCCATGACATGTACTGGGTACTTGTGGAAAAATGGTGTGTAGTCTGGTGAGGACTCTGTACCACTATGCCATTAATTAGTAGCCCGCCTCCTGGTATCGTGAGCTAATGGTCGCGTAGTGACAAAGTTCAAAAATCCTATCCTTTTGTTCCGGGGTCAAGGAGATGTTCAGGTCCTCTTTCCACTGTCTGAGATACAGAGTGCCTGGGTCGTCTGGGAATGACAGGAGGCAGGAGTAGGTTAGTGACAGGGTATGTTTCAAGCCGTCTACGTTGCCACATAGACATTCAAAAGTAATCTTTTCCAACGCATATTGCTCACAGGGGGATAATGAAGTCAGATAATGTCGCAGCTGGCTAGTTCTCCAAGCTCCCAGGGGTCAGGGCTCAGTCAGTGCTGTCAAGTCTTGGGTCGTCATCCAAGTCACGTCTTTAGTAAAGTGTTCTTCTGCGAACCTCCCGGCTTCCCTCCACTGCTTGAAGACTAGGTCCTCAAATCCAGGGGTAAAGTCTGGACAGGATCAGGGTGTAGGGAGACTACAGTAGCAGAAGTCTGTCCCGTACTAATTTTGTTTGACATATCGCCAGTGTAGGGTAGTGTAGGATAGCATTTCAGAATTGTCATTTTAGAGGGCTTCAGCAAGGGCAGGACTTGTAATGGTACCCGTGTAAAGGATTACTTGAGATAGGTCCATGGTTAAGAAGCTTGGTTACAGCACCAATCTAGGACTCTCACCATGTGTGCAGCATTGTAATAATTACAAAGGTCAGGGAGTCCCAGTCCACCCGACCTTTTATATCTAAAAAGTGTGGAATGACTAATTCTTGCTGGCTTGCCTGCCCACACAAATATGTGTTGAAGCGTGTTCAAGGAACGGAAGAAGGACACAGGCAGATGTTTGGGGATAGCTTGAAACAGATACAACAAGCGTGGAAGTATATTCATTTTGAAAATGGCACATTTCCCAAACCATGAAAAGAGTCCCTTGGATCATCTGGAGCAATCCCTTTGGATATTCTGGAGGCTAGGTGGAAAGTTCAATACATATAGTTTGGACAGCTCAGCTGGGAGATTAATACCAAAATACTTTATACTTTAAAGTTAAAGGAGACTTGCAGTGTCTCCTCAAGAGAGGCAGGTATAGAAACGTTAAGGGCTTCAGATTTCGACCAATTTAATGCTCGATCGCGAGCAGGGGAAATACTCATCCGAGTAACGAGCCGGTCCGAGTATGCTAATACTCGATCAAGCAGTATACTCAGACGAGTATACTTGCTCATCTCTAGTGTCTAGGCATTAGACACAGACCGCCAGAATAGTGGAACATAAAAAAGGACAGGTGTCTGGGATTTTGACAGGAGTTAGGAGAAGAGGGAGAAAGTAAAGGGGGGGCCTTCTGATGAGACTCTTTAACTGACACGCGGTGAGCTAGGTCTCTGTAACCGGTGATTGGTGAGTTTGAAGGTCAGCTCTTAGGCCGGTGAGCAGCTGCACTGGTAAGGGTCTTGGACAAATGATGCCGCGGTTTCGGAAGAGAAAGAACATCCTCCTGGAGGGAGCTACTGATGCGCTAGCGATAGTTCAGTGCAGGGAAGGGAAAGATGCACAGACAGAAGGTTGGCTAGATGTAAGTAGACAGTTGGTTGTTGAGTACAGTAGGACTGATGGAAAAGTGCAAAGTTGATTTAATGGAACATAAGGGCTGGTAGCATTGTGATAAAAAGAAAAGTAGGAGTGAAGGTTTGAAGGTTTGGGGATATCTTGGATGATCTCTTGAATGTACAAGTGAGAAAACTTGATCAGATTTGCAAACAGACACTTAAAGCCTCTGGCTTTGACGGACAGACCAGGACAGAGTGACAAGAATCCTTCAGAGTGCCCATTGAAGAAAAAGACAGGCGATAAGGGACATTTCAAAGTTTTTGATGTGGAGATAATTTGAGAAAAAGAGATTTTATTATATTTTCCTCCCTGGAAATAGGAACAAAGATGGCGTTTAGGATCCAGACCAGCACCCTCTTAGACTCCACCCCTGTATCTGGTGGTTAGAGAAGATGACACGCCCTACCAATCTTCAGTGGCGGCCATCTTAGAACAGTTTAAGTCCCTGAAGTTAATTGCCTATGACTCTACTCTGTTGGCAGCCATAAAGGCTAGTTGAGGATAATAGTTGTAGAAAACAACTGGTTTTTGTTGTAGTTTAGCAGCTGAGCACACTTGGAGATTCTTGACAGATGTCTGGAATAAGCCGGCTGAATTGATATTTCACTAATTCCAGATTTCTGCTAAGATAATTCTTGGAGTGGGAGGTTGGTTGGTTTATTATGGTTAAAACTTATTTGATCCTGACGATTATAGAAAAATTACTAAAAAAGTGTTGCAATGTCTTTGGTACCTGCTTTCTGGAGTTTAATGGGTAAAACAAGGGAGATCGAGAGGAATGAATCTGCGTTTTGTTATGCTCAGAACTGACAGGCAAATGACCTTGAAGTGCAGATAAAGCAGAATTTCTCCATATTGAGCTTCTTGGAATGCTGTGTTTTATTATCTTGTAGCTCACAGACAGTGGTAATGCAGTATGCCCTGTATGCCACGTGATGTCCCCCTGTGTACTCCACGAACAGATGTAAGCAGTTAGAACGGACTAGGAACATCTCTGCCAGACTTGTGTACAGAGCGACTGATAAGACTGTGACTGAGAGCCAGGGGAAAACAGAGACTAGTTTCACAGACCACTGCCAAAGTGACACTGACAACAGTTCCGGAAGTACCAGCTGATAGACCCAAGTGGGCGTGCTTCAACTACAGGGAGGAGACATTACTGAAGTGACTGAAGTGAGTGGCCACATTCTAGGAAACGGAGACGCCCCCGACAGGACAGGACTAGGGGGTTGGTAACGGATGAGGACGTCAGCAAGTACACCCTCCCCAAGACAGTTAGCTACGTCCATTATAAAACTGATGTGGCCCAGTGATGATTTAACCCATTCCTGGTCAAGAAAAAGACCCTTAAAGAACAGCCGGATACAAGTAGGATGGGCCATGACCTCCAAGCTGCCAATGAGTGTACTGAAGCTATTACCAGTGGTTCCTAAGCCACACACCTCACTGGCAGCCATCCCTGAGAGTGCCACTTTCTTCACTATTATTGATTTAGCAAATGTTTTCCTCTCTGGGCCCCTACATGGAGATTGCCAGTACCTATTTGCCTTTACCAGTTTAGTATTCCAGTCACCTGGTGCAGATTCCCACAAAGAGGGGGGACTCCCCCAACCAGTACTCCACGGCCCTACAGGGAGTAGACTGGCAGACTAGCTCCTTACTGGATAATGTCCTTTACAGTATGTGAATGGCCTACTGTTTTTGTGCCTCTATTTTTCAGGTTTGCCAGGATGCATCTATTGACCTTATGTGTTTTCTGTTCCAGAAGCGTTGCAAAGTTTCCGGAGACAAACTCCAGTTCTGCTAGGAGAAGGTGGTCTCCCTAGGCCACCGCTTCTCAGCCACAGGCAGATACCTGACAGAGGAATAAAGCTGGCAATCCAGAATATGCCCCTTCCCTGAGGCCCTAAGCCTCTTCACATGTAGCCCAAGCATTTGAGACAGCTCAGACTCCTGATGCCCCAGAATGTCACGCTGACAAGGTGTAAAACTCTGAATCCTGCCGTTCTGTCACCAGTCTTAAAGGATTCTGAGGGGGGAAGAGAGAAGAGTGATTAACCCAGATGTTGAGTTTTTCTTGTAGATGGCTCCAGGTCTGCAGGAGAAGACAGATGTTTCTACACTGGATATATAGTGGTCAGTGGCGCACATGAGGTAGTACAAGCAGAACCACTCCCTCCACACAGGTCAGCACAGGAGGTGGAGTGACGGCACTCATGGAAGCACTATAGCTGGAGGAAGGTAAAAGGGCAAACATCTATACTCAAGACATAGTTCTGGGGTCTAAACACGACTATGAACCCGTATGGAAGGCTAGAGATTTCCTCACCTCTGCAGGGACCCCCTCTAAGCATGGCACACTGATTAAAGAGCTCATGGATGATCTCTTACTTCCACAAGAGGTGGGGATAGTAAAAGTAAAAGCACACACAATTGGTAACTCCACAAGCCAATGGCAAGGATTTGGCTGACAGAGTGGTGAAGGCAGCTGCGCAGATGGAACCCAGAGACTGCCCGGTAGTCTCAACAGGGAGTTCTGAGTTACAAAGTTTGATCCACAGGTGTTTCAGTCCCTGGTGGCCTGAGTGTCATCAGAAGAAAAGGAAGTGTGGAGGACAGCTAGAGCCCAGATGCCGATGGGATCTGGATGCTGGGAGAGAGGGTGTGCCTGCCCAGAGCCCTGCACTCGACAGTAAGTCAAGTAGCCCAAGGACACACACACATATCCAAAATGGCCATGCTAGTGCTCATAAACCGCCAGTGGTTGCCCCGGGCATTACTACCCCTGTCACTAGACTAGTGAAAGCCTGTATAGTCTGTGCCCGCCATAACCCAGGTACGGTGGTAAAGACCCCACAGAAGGTGACACCCAAGCCACTGTATCCCTAGAGACTGCAGATGGATTTTATCCAGCTACCAAAAAGTGGTCTCTTTCCAGGGTGGCCAGAAGCTTTTCCCACGACCAAGGCTACTGCCAGAGCTGAAGCCAAGAAGTTGGTGAGTGAGATTTTCTGCAGGTTTTGGACTCCCAGAGACCATAGAGTCCGGTCACACAACCCACTTTACTGGACAGGTAAGACTGAAACCTTGTCCCTCCTGGGTGTAGAGCAGGCCTTACACACCCCTTACTCTTCCCAGGCTAGTGGTAGGGTTGAGAGACAAAATGGAACTCTTAAGTTAGAGTTCCAGGAGGCCATGGAAGAAACAGGGAAAACCATGGCCCAAGTGCCTTCCTGCTGCCCTCTATTCAGTTAGGACCACCCCCAACGGAAAGATGGTATTGCCCCCTTTGAAGTACTTTTTGGCTGTGCACCTAGCCTAGGCCTCTACTTCTCACAGAACCTAAAGCTGATGGCAGGAAACCAGGTGGAATATGCCATACAGTTGAGCCAGCCCTTGGAAAAGGTCCGCAAAAGTGTTTATGATTCCTTTTCAGATCCAGACAGAGACTTCAGGATTCATACCTTGAATCCTGGAGACTACGTGGTGGTAAAGAGACACACCAGAGAGAGAGTCTGGAGCCTCGCTATGACGGTCCTTTCCAAGTCCTGCTGACCACGTCTGTGAAGCTAGAGGGAAGCCAGCATGCTTCCATGTTTTCTATTGCAAACTTTACTTATTCTTCTTGCTAGCTGGTCTCTTCTGACTGATTGTGTGATCAAGGACAACCCAACCATGACTATTACTGTATCCATAGGGCTGACCAGGATGCCCCCAGGTAGGAAACTTTACCTACAGTTGGTGCAACAAGACAATGACCTTCTTTAACATTGACAGCACAGGTAACCATGTATTGGTAGTGTATAATGTGTATTGGATTTGTGGGGATAGAAGAGTCAGGTCAAGCCTTCCTAGAGGCTGGGAAGGTGAGTGTGCAGTGATAAAATTTGTGCATTCCTTCCCTTGTGATCCCCAAAGATAAGTTTGATCAGACACATAAAGAAAAGGTAGAGAATCCTAATGGATTCTGGAGGTCAAAGAGAGAAGCACCTAGATGACAACGTTTATATAATTTGAGACACTGAAGGGGTTAACTGTGGATGGGCGGTATGTTTCCCCTAGGTTTTCCTATTATGCAAGGCCTTAGTGCTGAGGTTGTGTTGTCCAGCACCTTGGACACAGGTGGTGGGAGCAGCCTAATCAGCCTGCATAAAGCTGCTGGGCAGAGCTGAGAGTGTGGTCTCTGACAGGAGGCTGGAGAGCACACAGCCCTCACCTCTGTGCCTGAAACAGCGAAAGTGTTAGCTCCCTGACAGGTAGGATATTATTTGTTTTTGATGCCTGAATGTGAAGGCTGTTTTATTTTGTTCCTGCTGCAATAAACACAGGCTAGACCTGTTTTGGACTGTACCTTGGTGTCACTGTCTTGAACTGCATCACAGCACCCCGCTACCACGGTCTCTACTGGGCCAAATCTCCCACATATGGTGGAGGATGCGGGCAGTTCAAAAAGACACACGCCTGAAAGGCTCGCTACATCCTGCAACATTGCATGGCCTGGGTGAAAGCAGCAGGCAAATTGCAGGATACAGACAAGATGGAGGACTTTATTAAATACCTGCAAGAGGAGGCCAGAGCTAATCAGCAGCTGCAGCAAGCCATGTTTCAGCAACAGGAGGAGAGGTCCCGCCAGCAGCAGGAAGAGTCCCGGGCTGATCGGCAGCTGCAGCAAGCCATGCTCCAGCAACAGCAGGAAGAGTCCCGAGCCATGTTCCAGCTGATAATGGAAAAGTTTTCTGGCTTTATGGCAGCACCGCAAGCGACGACTACTGAGGGGCCCCATACTGGTTTGCAAGGGTACCCGGTTGTCCAGCGTTCCGCACGGGCTGCAGTACAAAAGGCTTTACAAAAAATGATGGCGACCGACGACGTGGAGGCGTATCTCACTGTGTTCGAGCGAGTAGCTGAGCGAGAGGAGTTACCAGCTGAGCAGTGGGCTGATGTCCTGGCACCGTTCCTGACAGGCGAATCGCAGAAGGCTTACTATGAACTGAGTGAAACGGAGGCCCGTGAGTACCCCCAGCTAAAGGCAGAGATTCTGGCTCATCTTGGGGTCACCGTTCAAGTTCGTTCCTGCCGGGTCCACCAGTGGGCTTACTCAGAAAAACTACCCCCACGCTCCCAAATGCATGACCTGGTCCATCTTGTCCGGAAGTGGCTACAACTAGAGGACTGCACCCCAGCACAGATGGTAGAGAGAGTGGTTCTTGACAAGTTCACCCGTTCTCTGCCCTCTCGGCTCCAGCGGTGGGTTGGACAGGCCGGTCCCACAAAAGCTGAGGAACTCGTGTCCCTAGTAGAGAGATATCGGGCTACGGAGGATCTTCTACTTACCTCTCCAACACGAAGCAGTGCCAGTGACAGGGTCACCAAACCATCCGGCAAGACTGCTACTGCGGAAAAGGGGAGACAG
Organism: Engystomops pustulosus; assembly: GCA_019512145.1. NCBI lineage: Eukaryota > Metazoa > Chordata > Amphibia > Anura > Leptodactylidae > Engystomops > Engystomops pustulosus. The sequence goes on along the minus strand of WNYA01000222.1, from coordinate 166,461 downwards.
GTCAGGTTGGGAGGGGATTCGTTGGGGGGCGTGGATACACAGAAACCCAGTGACGCTCGTGACAGAGGTCATAGCCGTATCCAGTGCTGGCAATGCATCAAAATGGGCCATATTGCTGCCAACTGTCCACTGTCAGTGGAGCCAATGGACTGCAACCAGACCCGGCGAGTGTCACTGTTTGCCCGGCCGGTTCTGGAAGCCGAATCGGTCACGGATGCGGAACCCCAAGTGTGTATGGTCACAATCAGGGGTCACACGGTGGAAGCCTTGCTAGACTCAGGGAGTCTGGTCACCCTGGTGCGGGGACCTTTGGTTTGGTGGTGGGGACCCTGTTTCATGAGGCTATTATCGGCAGAGACTTACTGGTGTTTTGGGACCTCTGGAGACGAAGACCCACCTCAGGTGCTGTTGCAGATAATGGACATCAGGTATGTCCGGCCTTGGCCCCTGAACCCTTTGAGGCCAATGTACCCACACCAGCAGTAGGGGTGACCGCATGTGATGAATTCTCTCCCCTAGAGGTCCTAGCTGGTGAGGTCGAGGGCCACGAGGAGGTGGCCGACATGCCGGACCTTGAGATTTCCCGTGAAAATTTTGGGGCTGCACAGCTACAGGACCCTACCTTATTTAAAGCACCGGAGAATGTTAAAGTGATAAATGGGGTACTCCAAATACCAGGGGCTGACAAAATATACCCCCGAATGGTGATTGTTGGGGAACTGTTGTACAGGGTTGACCAGGTACGGGGTGAGGAGGTTGAGCAACTTGTAGTACCCCTATCTCACCGTAGGCTGGTGCTAGATTTGGCACATAAACATGTGCTGGGAGGGCACTTAGGTGCTGAGAAGACCCGAGAGAGGATCCTGCAGAGATTTTTCTGGCCCGGGGTGTGGGAGGAGGTAAACCGGTATTGTAGCTCCTGCCCTGAGTGCCAACTTACTGCCCCGGTGTCCCACTTCAGGAGTCCTCTGGTACCGTTACCAATTATAGAGGTGCCGTTTGAACGGATTACAATGGATTTGGTTGGCCCCATAGTCAAGTCCACAAGGGGGCACCAGTACATCCTGGTTATCCTGGACTACGCTATGCGGTATCCAGAGACAATCCCGTTAAGGAACACCTCCTCCAAAAACATTGCTAGGGAGCTGTTCCAGGTATTCTCCCGCACAGGCCTCCCCAAGGAAATCTTGACTGACCAGGGAACCCCATTCATGTCTAGAGTAATGAAGGAGATGTGTAAATTACTGCAGGTTAAACAGCTCCGCACCTCTGTATATCATCATCAGACAGATGGCCTGGTCGAGAGGTTTAACAAGACCTTGAAGGGGATGCTAAAGAGGGTGGTCAGCAAAGATTGGGAGGGCTGGGATTGTTTGTTGCCTTATTTGATGTTTGCCATACGTGAAGTTCCCCAGTCCTCCACGGGTTTCTCACCCTTTGAGCTGTTATATGGCCGTTCCCCACGTGGGCTTTTGGATGTAGCTAAGGAGACCTGGGAACAGGAAAGAACCCCCCACCGTAGTGTGATTGAACACGTCTCCCTTATGCAGGACCGCATAGCGGCAGTAATGCCCCTTGTAAAGGAGCACATGACAAGGGCACAAGAGGCCCAGTCTAGGGTCTACAATAGATCAGCCAGACTCAGGACCTTTAACCCAGGCGACAGAGTGCTAGTTCTGGTGCCCACCATTGAGAGTAAGTTCTTGGCAAAATGGCAAGGTCCATATGAGGTCATGGAGAAAGTGGGGGAGGTTAACTACAAGGTATATCAGCCGGGGAGGAGGAAACCCGAACAGATATACCACATGAACCTCCTAAAGCCATGGAGGGAAAGAGAGTCCCTGATAGCCATGGGAGTAGGAAAAGCGTCTGTCCCCAAGAAGGTGACACCGGAGGTAGGTGTACCCGATGCCAAGGTGCCTGAAGTACGGATCTCGGAGTCCCTCTCCAGGGCCCAGATTCAGGAAGCAAAGGAGTTTGTGCTCCGAAACGTTGATGTGTTCTCTAAGTTACCGGGTCGTACTTCAGTCATCAAGCATGACATCATAACCGAACCCCACATCCGGGTACACCAAAAACCCTACCGGGTCCCTGAAGCGCGCCGCCAAGCCATATCCGAAGAAATCAGGCAGATGTTAGACCTGGGGGTTATTGAGGAGTCTAAAAGTGACTGGTCGAGTCCTATTGTGTTGATTCCCAAGCCTGATGGTTCCCTATGGTTCTGTAATGACTTTAGGAAGTTGAACGAGGTATCCAAATTTGATTCTTATCCTATGCCCAGAGTTGACGAGTTGATAGAACGACTTGGACAGGCTAGGTTCTTCTCCACCCTTGACCTGACGAAAGGGTATTGGCAGGTACCCCTTACTGACAGGGCTAAAGAGAAGACGGCTTTTGTTACCCCTGATGGGCTTTTTCAGTATGTGGTACTCCCCTTTGGGCTACATGGGGCTCCCGCCACATTCCAGAGGTTAATGGATCTCGTGCTAAAACCTCACCGGAGAAATGCCTCGGCCTACCTGGATGACATCATAGTCTATAGTAACGATTGGGAGAGTCATCTAGCCAAGGTACAAGCAGTGGTAGACTCCCTGAGGGCAGCAGGGTTGACAGCGAACCCCCAAAAATGTGCACTGGGTCTGGAAGAGGCCCGTTACCTGGGGTACCGTATTGGGCGAGGTGTCATCAAACCCCAAGTAAATAAAGTGGAGGCGATACAGCAGTGGCCACGACCTATGAGCAAGAAGCAAGTGAGGGCTTTCCTAGGCATAGTGGGCTATTATCGCCGATTTATTCCCGATTTTGCGACAATAGCAGCACCCCTGACTGACCTGACCAAGCAGGTCGGTAATGGTAAAGTGGAATGAAGAGGCTGAGGGGGCGTTTCAGCGACTTAAGACGGTTTTGTGCGAGGGACCGGTACTGATCACCCCTAACTTCACCAAGACCTTTATTGTGCAGACTGACGCTTCTGACGTGGGCTTAGGGGCTGTCCTGTCCCAAGTAGTGGAGGGTGAGAAACATCCCGTGACATTCCTGAGCCGCAAGCTCCACCTCCTGAGAAGAACTATAGTATAGTTGAGAGGGAGTGCTTGGCGATTAAATGGGCTCTGGAATCCCTGAGATATTACTTGATAGGGCGACAGTTTACACTAGTGACCGATCACTCTCCCCTCACCTGGATGAGTCAGGCCAAAGAGAGGAACGCCAGGGTCACAAGGTGGTTCCTAATGTTGCAGAATTTCAAGTTCACGGTAGAACATCGAGCAGGAAAGCTGCATGGGAATGCTGATGCCCTGTCTCGTACCCACTGTCTGATGGCCAAAAGTGTTCGCCCCCACAGGGTCAAACAGAGGGGGAGGGTATGTGAGACACTGAAGGGGTTAACCTTGGATGGGCGGTATGTTTCCCCTAGGTTTTCCTATAATGCAAGGCCTTAGTGCTAAGGTTGTGTTGTCCAGCACCTTGGACGCAGGTGGTGGGAGCAGCCTAATCAGCCTGCATAAAGCTGCTGGGAAGAGCTGAGAGTGTGGTCTCTGACAGGAGACTGGAGAACAGCCCTGACCTCTGTGCCTGAAACAGAGAAAGTGTTTTGTTAAGTGGTGAGTTAGAGAATCACTGTATAGTTAGCACCCTGACGGGTAGGATATTATTTGTTTTTGATGCCTGAATGTGAAGGCTGTTTTATTTTGTTCCTGCTGCAATAAACACAGGCGAGACCTGTTTTGGACTGTACCTTGGTGTCACTGTCTTGAACTGTATCACAGCACCCCGCTACCACGGTCTCTACTGGGCCAAATCTCCCACAATAAATACAGTGGGAATACCAAGGGGGTCACAATCAGATATGGGCAGGTCTAGAGTCCATTATTCCCCAGATAGCTATGAGCAAAAATGTTGATTGGGTTAACTGTTATTATTGTAATCAACAGACTATTGTGAATTATATCCGAGATACTTTCCAGAACCGCATGGCTTTGGACATGATCCTTGCTTGTTGCATGTACATCCCAGATGACATCACCCCCTATGGATCCATTACCCATGCATTACCCTGGAGGACTGTCCAGGCAACTCAAGAGAAACTCAGGAGTGGACACTTTATCCTTCACTTTGTGGTTGGGGGATTGCACGGATTGTCTTTAAGTGGGGATGATATTGGGGGTTGTGATTTTGCTCTTGTCACTTATTGCGTGTTGTGTGGTCCCTATCATCAAGTCCACCAATTATCATGGGTATCAGGAGTTAGACAAGCCAAAGACCCCTTACTCAAGTTACCTAAATTTGCATAATGAAGGTATCCCTCTGAGATCAACCACCCCTGAAACATATTAAACATCCCCCTGGAGTAGGGAAAGATAGAGTAGATATTTGATTCCTATATGTGAAAGTACACTACATAAGAGCATACCCAACAGGGGTCTGCTGTCATCCAACTGGTGAAGAGGAGAGCGATGCACATATGTGCAGATCTGTAGGTCCTTCTAGACTAAGAGTTGCTGAGAGAAATTCCAGAATTTAGGGGGGACTGTTAAGGTAAACCTAGCTAATAGATCAAATCCTGTCATTTCTACTTATTTTTTTAAAAGTACTGTAACAGAGAATACATTTTTAAGATGGTGACGGCATCGTGGACCGCATTTAAAACTTTGAGGCTGAGGAATTTCAGGAATGCCCTATGGTGACGCCAGCATGATACAGCAGAAAAAGAAGATATGTTATGCTTTGTATGCTCCACCTTTTCTACTTTTTTCCTGCTTTTCTATATAGACTTGTGAAACCAAATAAACTTGTGCAGTGCTGATTTGCCCAGGGCAAAAGCATGAGTGAGACTTGAATCAGCAGTTGTCTGAGTCATTCCTTACAATATGCTTTATTAATTAGAAACACACAACCAATGCACACTAAAAGAGGATATAATAAATCCTCCACTAACACTTGTATGAAGTTGGGTAAGGAAACCTGCGGACTTGAGATGAAAAAGAGCAGGTAATCTGCATAAGCTGCAATTTTGTGCGTGGACCCTCTAGTCATGATACCCGAAACATCCTTGCTTTTGCGAGTCAGTACGAACAGTAAAGGGGAGAGGGGGCAGCCCTGTTGCGCGCCGTTTCGGATACGGAAGCTTGAAGTCATGAAGGACCAAATGACTCTATCGAACGCTTTCTCAGCATCCGTGGAGAGAAGCATAAGAGGAAGTTACTCCTGCCGTGCCTCGTTTATCAGATTTATTGCCTTTGTAGTGTTGGCCCTGGCCTCTCTACCTAATATAAATCCAGCCTGGATAGTCCGTTTCAGTAAAGGGGCCAGTCTTGTCGCCAAAACCTTAATAGTTTGAGATCTTGGTTCAATAATGAGATCGGTCGGTAGCTGGAGCACAGAGTGGCGTCCTTAACTGGTTCGGGTATGACAGTAATTGTGGAGTGTAACGCTTCACTTGGAAGGGGAGCGCCAGCAGCCACTGGATTGAAAGCTGCCAACCAGTGGGGTTCAAGTTGTTTTGCCAGTACCTTGTAGTAAAGCAGTGTAAAGCCGTCCGAGCCAGAGGCTTTACCAGTCTGTGTCTCTTTTAGGGCATTCCTAAACTCTAACTCTGTTATAGGGGCTTCAAGGGCTTCTGCCTCCTCGTCCACTAGAGCGGGTAAGCCTGATTCTCTGATATAAGATTTTATCTTTCGTATGAGCTCCTCCCTAGATCGTTGGGATATCGGCTGCTCTAGGTTGTACAGTGACTGGTAATAATCCCTGCAAGCAGCTGCTATATCTTGGCCAAGATGCAGAGTCATTCCTGCTGGGGTAGAGATGAAATAGCCCTTATTGATGATCAATTATTCAAGGGCTTTTGGATTACCAGCCCCTCACTGCTATGTCACCCTCTAAGTTCCTGTTAAATCAATGAGGGTTTTCTTCACTTCAGATCCTTTGCTTCTGCATCTTCTCCCGTTTTTATTATATCCTAAAAACCATAGGATATTGGATGGAGCTTATTTTGCTCCTGATGATAAGCGAAACATTTACACTGTGAATAGTAAGTACATCTCCCTCCATCACCATTTTTTACTGTATTTGTAAATTGTCATTTCATTAAATAAAAAAAATAAATTATGTGAGTGCATATACAATGGGGGGAGGGGACATCAAAATAATAAATCCAACAAAGAAAAGAGATTGTGATTCTCAACCACTAAACATAATCCATTAATCTTTATTGTACACTAATCACAGTATAAAGAATCCCTGTAATCCCGGGAAGCCCCTATAACCGGACTGAGATTGCTGGATATAAACATACAGAACAATATATATGATAAAGTTACTGCACCACCACGAGCTCTATAGTCCACACAAAGCACAGCACCCATAAGAGCGGAGGGGGAGCGAGTTACGGTTGTATCTGAATATTGTAGCTCTGCCGTTTATACTATGGTGTTCTGTTTCTTTATTTAAAAAGCAATTTTAAGGGAAAACAGAACTTAAAAATTTTGTTTTTTGTTTCATAAAGCAGCAGCGCAGGTGATTTTCGTCACCATTGTTGTATATTTTATAAAAGTGCACGATTTATTACATGTGTATCCTACTGCCCATAAAGGGAGAGAGGAGAGGAAGGCGACGTCTGCAGGGCAGGGAGATAAGAGACCACGACCCACATTTACTAAGCAGCCGGCCCGGTATTCTGGTGCAGACTGCGCAAAAACACATCAGCAATCTGGTTGCACATGCATTTCTGTAGAGTTTCCGCCAGTATGTGTCACGGCTGTGCTATATACACCATGTTACAGTACTGAGGTCACAGAATCCCTAATCCGAGTGGATGTGCCGTTTAGTACAGGGGCCAGTCTTTTCGCCAAACCTTAATAGTTTGAGATCTTGGTCAATATTAGATCGTCGGTGCTGAGCACAGAGTGGCGTCCCTTAACTGTTCAGGTATGACATAATTGTGTAGTGTACGCTTGCCTTGGAAGGGGACGCCAGCAGCCACTGGATTGAAAGCTGCCAACCAGGGGTTCAAGTTGTTTTGCAGTACCTTGTAGTAAAGCAGTGTAAAGCCGTCCGAGCCAGGCTTACCAGTCTGTGTCTTCTTTTAGGGCATTCCTAAACTCTAACTCTGTTATAGGGCGTCAAGGGCGTCTGCCTCCTCGTCACTAAGAGCGGTAAGCCTGATTCTCTGATATAAGATTTATCGTTCGTATGAGCTTCCTCCCTAAATCGTGGGATATCGGCTGCTCTAGGTTGTACAGTGACTGGAATAACCCTGCAAGCAGCGCTATATCTGGGCCAGATGCAGAGTCGTTCCTGCTGGGGTAGAGATGAAATAGCCCTTATTGATGATCAATATCAAGGGCTTTTGGATTACCAGCCCCCAAATGCTAGTGCACCCTCTAAGTTCCGGTTAATCATGAGGGTTTCTCACTCGACCTTGCTCGGATCTTCTTCCCGTTTATTATATCCTAAAAACCATAGGATATGGATGAGACTTATTTGCTCCTGATGATAGCGAAAAATTTAGAATCAATGCTAATCAAAAGTAGATCTAAATTCTGCCAACAAAATTTTAGTTTCATCATTGATGGATGAAATTATCTATGGACTTGCATTTCTCTTTGATGGTGTGAGAACGTCCGGCCGTTGTAGATAGAGGGCGGCTGCAAGGACGCTGTGAGCCTCTCCTTTGCTGAGATCTGCGGACGGGGACGCTGGCTGGAGAGAAGACCTGTCCGGTCATGAGCTGCTCTCCCGCGTACTTACTGCCTTTAGTACTTGCTATTACCTGTATATGTCTGGCACATGATGGCTGGATGCTCTATGCCCTGGGAATCAGCACCAGTAATACTATGAGTTATTACACAGGGGGAGATGTATTATAGGAGGACTGATGCGCCGCTCACCATAGAACTGAACGTTTCATGGAGTATGAAAGCAAAGATACGTTTAGAATTACACTGTGAATAGTAAGTACATTCCCTCCCACTCACCATTTTTACTGTATTGTAAATGTGTCATTTCATTAATCAAAAAAGAAATTATGGAGTTGCATTACAATGGGGGAGGGGACAATCAAATAAAAATCCAAACAAAGACAAGAGATGTGATTCCAACCACTAACATAACCATTAATCTTTATGACCTAACATCAGTATAAAGAATCCCTGTAATCCCGGAAGTTCCCCATCAAACGGACTGCAGATTGCCTGGTCTAAACACAGAACAATATATATGATAAAGTTACTGCATCACCACGAGCTGTATAGTCCACCCAGAACACAGCACCCATAAGAGACGAGTGAGAGCGAGTTACGGTTGTATATGAATATTGTAGCTCCCCAGTTTATACTATGGTTTTCTGTTTCTTTATTTAAAAAGCAAGTTTAAGGTAAAACAGAACTTAAAACTTTTCTTTTTGTTTCATAAAGCAGCAGCGCAGGTGATTTTAGTCACCTTTGTTGTATATTTTATAAAAGTGCACGATTTATTACATGTGTATGCTACTGCCCATAAAGGGAGAGAGGAGAGGAAGGTGACATCTGCAGGGCAGGGAGATAAGAGACCATGGCCCACATTTACTAAGCAGCCGGCCCGGTATTCTTGTGCAGACTGCGTATAAACACATCAGCAAACTTGTTGCACATGCATTTATGTAGAGTTTCCGCCAGTATGTGTCATGGCTGTGCTATATCCACCATGTTACAATACTGTGCACATAAATGGTGCGTTCTGGTGCGCATTCGTGGGCAACTCTTTTGTGTTTGTATAGTCCCGTCTTTATCTCTGTATTTGCACTTTGTCACAAGAAAGGAACTTGTACAAGTTCTCACCTTCCACTTAGGAGAGGCTGGACAATTAGGTAGGGATGGATTGGAAAGTGGTTTAAGTCAATCCAGGGCTGTTCCCTTACAGCAGCATAATTGTAGTTATAACATAATGATAATCTGCTGACATTTGGGGAGAAATGCGCTGTAATTTCCAACATGCTTCTTTAAAGAGAACCCGTCATTCAAAATAACCTCCTAAACTAAATATAGTTTCATAAACTGCCATTCGTCCGCCTACATGCCTGTAAACTTAAGCAATGACCTGTGAAATGTCCAATGAGTCATTAGCATACTCAAGCTGTCTAGCTTATTCATGAGTGGGAGGCACAGACACCCCCCCAATACTTGACTGACAGCCTGTATATTGGTGTGAGGTATAATGGTGTAATGTCTCCTCCATGTGCCTCCTGGTGCTGGCACCCCCTGCAGCCTGTATGTATGAGATACTCCTATACACATGACTGACAGCCTGTATAATGATTAGAGATGAGCGAGCACTAAAATGCTCGGGTGCTCGTTATTCGAGTGTCACGGCTGTGCTATATACACCATGTTACAGTACTGAGCACATAAATGGTGCGTTCTGGTGCGCATTCGTGGACAACTCTTTTGTGTTGTGTATAGTCCCGTCTTTATCTGTGTGTTTGCACTTTGTCACAAGAAAGAAACTTGTACCAGTTCTCACCTTCCACTTAGGAGAGGCTGGACAATTAGGTAGGGATAGATTGGAAAGTGGTTTAAGTCAATCCAAGGCTGTTCCCTTACAGCAGCATAATTGTAGTTATAACATAATAATAATCTGCTAACATTTGTGGAGAAATGCGCTGTCATTTCCAACATGCTTCTTTAAATAGATCCCATCAGGCAAAATAACCTCCTGAACTAAATATATTTTCATAAACTGCCATTAGAAAGCATTGCCTCTATCCCTTCATCGTCCGTCTAAATGCCTGTAAACTTAAGCAATGAGGTCCTAAAGTAGTATGCAAATGACCTGTGAGATGTCCAATGGGTCATTATCATATTCAAGCTGTCCAGCTTATTCATGAGTGGGAGGCACAACCACACCCCACAGTGCTTGACTGACAGCCTGTATAATGAATGAAGGTATAATGTTATACGGCTCTTCCATGTGCTTCCTGGTGCTGGCGCCCCCTGCAGCCTGTGTGTATGAGATACTCCTATACACATGACTGACAGCCTGTATAATGATGTGAGGTATAATGGTTTAATGGCTCCTCCATGTGCTTCCTGGTGCTGGTGGCCATGCCCCCTGCAGCCTGTATGTATGAGATACTCCTACATGTTAGGTACTTGTGTAGCTGATGTCTGTGTCTCACACATGTGTATAGCAGAACATGTCAGGTACTTGTGTAGCTGATGTCTGTGTCTCAAACATATGTATATCAGAACATGTCAGGTACTTGTGTAGCTGATGTCTGTGTCTCTCCCATGTGTATAGCAGTACATGTCAGGTACTTGTGTAGCTGATGTCTGTGTCTCTCACATGTGTATAGCAGAACATGCCAGGTACTTGTGTAGCTGATGTCTGTGTCTCTCACATATGTATGGGGGACAGAGCATGTCAGCAGGTAAATCACAGACACTAGCAATGCTTTACTATATTACACAGACATAAGCAGGGGGAGGAAAGGGGAGGGGGAACAGGGGTGACAGTCTGTGCCTCCAGTCTCATTCAGAACACAGTATAAAATAATAACCCTCCATCTGCCAGTAATGTTAGATTAATCTCTACCTTGATTCGAACCTCTCATGCACATCTCCGGGACTTTTATATGTAGCTCTTAGTCATGGCCATGACTAACAATTAGATTTAACAGCTTGAAACAGAAAGGTCTTTTTAGTTTTCCCAATATCAAGCAGTAGCCCATTTTCCTTCCACCATCTTGTATAACAGTTCATTGTACTACGATACACTGACTCATCCTTATCACGGATGCAACCTACCAGAAGTGTATCGTCACTAAATTTCTGCAGAAAGCATTCCCTGCTATCGTGCCTTATGTCAGCCGTGTAGACACCAAACAGAAAAGGTGCTAGGACTGCCCCCTGTGCTACCCCGCTGCTGCAGTACTGTTTGTTCGAGAAAGAATTTCCTAGTTTGACACACTGAGGTTGTGCAGTTAGATACTCGTAGACCCAATTCCCTGAGTGAAGAGGAACACCTTTCTTCACAAGTTTACAGGATAAATACAAGGTGACACCTCGGGACACCTGTGGGTGGTTGAGTGCCCCATATCACTATGACATTTTCCCTATAGGTAAAATTTCTGAATACATTCTTGTAATTGTTTACTTGTGTTTTGCCACTTTGTGTTATTTATTATTTCTTATACTTTATATCTTTCCAGCATTGGTATTGATATCTATAGAAGCATCCTGTCCTTCATCTTTGCTGTGGAGGAGATTAATAGGAATCCTTACGTCCTCCCTAACATCACTCTGGGATATCATATACTGGACACTTGTGGAGATGCAAAGAAAACCACTAAATCTTTCTATCAAATCCTGTCCGGGAGAAGAAATGAGGTTCCTAATTATTCCTGCAGTCATCATGCGGAGCTGGCCGCCTTTGTGGTAGATTCTAATAGTTATGCCATGCAAGCCATGCTGCCATTATCCAGCCTGTATGAGAACACGCAGGTAAGGGACATCTGTATATTTTTATTGAAGTCAAAGAATAAGTGGCGTCCTCCACTACAGACTGCACATGTGCCCAGATCGGCACTGCCGGATAGTATTGCTGCCAGATGGAAATTTCCTGTCAAATAATGAGCTGCCAAGTAGTGAGCTATACCGTGTAGGCTCCTGGGACAACAGTTACTGGGAGATAGTGAGGTCTGGCAATCCAGCATTATTTCGGGGTCACATGGCCGAACCTGAACGCTGAACCCAAATGGGAATGTCAGGTCCGCTCATGTCTACTGCTGAGGAAGGAGCCAGGCAGCTTAGAAATGCAGCCAGATAAATAATTCCATTATATGTAGTTGATGAATAAGGTACAACAAGACTTCCTTAATCCCCAGAAGTTCATGTTGTACCATGAGGAAGAAGTTACGTAATAAAAGTTTTTTTTTTTTTTTTGTAAATACATTTTTATTGAACATTTTAATAAAACAACAAAATTACATTTTACATTGTTGGACTACAGCAAGTTGATACATACATTTTAAAGATATCATAGTTTCTATCCAGCTCTGGGGAAAGCAATAATACCATTGTGATAATAGAGTAATACCGACATTCTGTTTATCCATATTAATCTGCTTCGCTTAAGTCCCGAGCTTAATCTTGGTAATCTCATGTGATTTTCTAGTTCTTTGCTAATTGGAACTAGCGCTTTTTTCATCATCATCCTGCCCAACTTTTCTCTTAGACCTAGATTTGTATGTTAACCAAAACCTTAACCAACAATTTAAAGGGGTTGTCCGAGTTTAAAAAAAAAAATATATATGTGGCCGGGAGCGGGCTGACTAAAACAATAAAGCTGTACTTACCTCCCGGTGCCCTCCCGTATCCAGCGCTGCTGTCGCTCCGGTCCGGGGGCCATGTAAACAAACATGGCCGCCGGAGCACCGCTGCATCAGCTTCCGGCCGCCTGGACGGTACGCCTACCGTCCCATACACAGCATGGTGTATGGGGACCGAAGTTGTCGCATCCGGCCGGAAGCGAATGCAGTGCTGCTCCGCGGCCATGTTTTTTTACATGGCCCCGGACCGGAGCGACAGCAGCGCTGGATACGGTAGGGCACCGGGAGGTAAGTCAGCTTTATTGTTTTCAGTCCCCCGCTCCGCCCGGCCACATATATATTTTTTTTTAAACTCGGACAACCCCTTTAAACTGAACAAAGGGCCAGTTCAAATAGCCAGCTCCTTCCCGAGGGAGGGGGAAATTACTAGATTACTCCTGACTAGGAAGTCAATCAGTCTGTCATCCTCTAGGTACCAATGTGTATTCCCGTTAGGATATTCCAGTTATCTGGGATAATGTAAATTTTTTCTGACTTTCTTTATTCTGAAAGGCCCGGTAAGCCTGGGTCTAGTTGAGGATATGCTTTTAACCATGGGTTCCACATACCATGGAACTCTGGGAGTGAGTTTCTCCTTATGGCCAATAGTTTTTCAAGTGAAAAGTGTTCTGCCAGTAGTGCATTAATATCCGGTCGGGTGGATTTCTTCCAATTACTATCAGCTTGGCAGTTTTCTAAATTTTGCATGTATTTTACCAATTCCTATACTTAGGAGGGCTAGGGCAGGTCTTGAAAAGGTCTTAGTTGATGTCAATTTTGAACATAGATCGAACACGTCTTTCCAAAAGGAACTAATTACCTTACATCCCCCAAAAATGTGATTCCTTCTCTACCACATTCCCTCCAGCAATCTCTTTTGGAGCCTGGAAACAGTTAAGCTAGTTTACTCGGCACCATGTACCATCTAGTGATCAGTTAATGGTGTACTTCGATAAGGTTAGGCGATTTGGAGGCTTTAGATGTCCAGTAGTTAACCTGTTTCCATTCTCCATTGGAGATGGATTTTCCCAAGTCCCTTTCCCATTTGGACAGTGAGGATATTTGTCTTGGGAATTGGGCACTTCTTAAAGTTTCTCATATTGCTTTTGTTTTCTTTAAAGGGGTTGTCCGAGTTTAAAAAAAAAAAAATATGTGGCCGGGAGCGGGCTGACTAAAACAATAAAGCTGTACTTACCTCCCGTTGCCCTCCTATCCACGCTGCCTGTCGCTCCGGTCCTGGGGCCATGTAACAACATGGCCGCCGGAGCAGCTGCATGGACTCAGCTTCCGGCCGGCCGTGGCCGGGTAGCCTACCGTCCCTATACACAGCATTGTGTATGGGGACCGAAGGTTGGTCGCATCCGGCCGGAAGCTGAATGCAGCGCTGCTCCGCGCCATGTGTGTTTACATGCCCCCGGACGGAGCGACAGCAGCGCTGGATACGGGAGGCAACCGAGGTAAGTAAGCTTTATTTTGTTTTAGTCAGCCCGCTCCCAGCCACATATATTTTTTTTTTTAAACTCGGACAACCCCTTTAAGGATTTACAAGGAGCACCTTCTAAATAATTGGCCAGGCTCATTGATATAGGAATTGTTGGGCCTTTAAGCTTGTTAACGATAGGTTTGATCTGTGCAAATAGGAGAAAGTCAGTTTTGTTTAAAAAGAATTTGTCTCTTAGTTGGCTGAATGGAGCGATTGAATTTTCCTTCCATATTTCGCTTACCGTTTGAATACATTTCTGTAACCAATGTTGAATCAGTAGATTTGGGTTGACAATTTTTAACGCTGCAAGGGGTATGTCTATAAGTTTTGTTCTGGGGGATAGAGTGAGGACGGCGGAGCATATCTGTTTCCACACTTCCACTGAGGCCCGTACTGTTGGTACTGAGTGGGGGGGTAAGGAGAGTTTGCTCCACTCAGAGTGGGCTATGAGTAGATTCTGGAGAGATCTTCTACCTGATAGATGCCATGCGGAATTATGATGCTCATGGCACCATTCTTCAACTTGTTGGAATAGGAAAGTCTTGTAGTACATATATAGGTTGGGGACTCCCATCCCTCCCTCCGATTTTGGTGTTTGTAATGTTTTTGTGTTCACTCTTGGTTTGTGCCCATTCCATATATACTTTATCATCTGCTTTTGGAATTTATTAATTACATATTTGGGGATTGGGATAGCCATGGTTCTAAAGGATTATATAATTTTTGGCAAAATCATCATCTTATATATCGTAATTTTACCTAACCATGAATGTTCCATTTAGCTTAAGGCTTTCAATTCCTCTTGTAGTTTGTGGGGTAGCGGGATAAAGTTGAATGTAAGCATCTTTTTTAGGGGTATGCAGATTTTATACCAAGATAGGGGACACATTCTTTCTCTCACTTAAAAGGGAACTCCTTGGTTATTGCTATCTTCAATTTGTGATCTACTTTACAACCCTGTAAAAGTGATCTATTGGCGTTTACCTTACAATAGGAGATTTTTCCAAAGTCCTCCAGGGCTTTTATTGTGTTACGTAGTGATTTAATAGGCTTTGGTAGTGCTAAAACCACGTCATCTGTGAACAGACCTATTTTGTGTTGTCTCAATCCACAATGTATACCCTCTATATCAGGGTGCCTCCAATGGTATTCTATTACCATGACAAAAATAAGAGGGGAGAGAGGACACCCCCAGCGAGTGTCATTTGTAATATTAAATGGGTCAGAAATAAAGCCGTTAGCCATAACTCTGGCTGAAGGCGCTGTATATAATGCTTTAATGGCGTTAATTATGGGGCCTCTAAAACCAAAATTTTCCAAAGTGGACAAAACAAATTGCCAATGGATGCTGTCGATTGCCTTCTCCGTATCCAAAGTTAGAAGCAGAGAAGGCATCCGAGAGGCCTCCATGGTAGAGATTGTGGCTCATTTACTAAGGGTCCACTTTACTAAGCGCATTTTCCGTTTTGCGCCGAATTGCCCAAGGATTTTGGCGCACGCGATCTTATTTTGGCGCATCGGCACCGGCTTGCATACGACAGAAATCGGGGATTCGGACTAAGTGCAGGATTTAACATTTAGAAATTTGTCACACACTTACAAGCACCAGGAAGAAGCAGGTGAACTCCAGCGGACCTCGGAGCAGAATCGACGGATGCAGGAGGTCGGCCGCATGATCTTAGTGAATCACAGCAGACCCGAATCCTCGTGGGACAACGCACCGCGGGATCGCGACAGGACCAGGTAAGTAAATCTGCCCCATTAAGTCTATGACCCTTCTTGTCCCATCTGGGGCCTGGCTGCCTTTAGGGAATCCCACTTGATCTACGTGGATTAGGTCAGCAATATTTTAAGAATTCTGTAGCACTTTCGCAAATAGTTTGGTGTCGCAGTTTAATAACGATATTCGGCGGAAATTAGGTGGCAATATGGGATCTTTGCCAGGTTTTGGCAAGGTGACTATTGTAGCTTCTAACATTGCCGGGGGCATTGTGCCGTTTGTCATGATCTTGATAAAAGCTCTTACCATACGTGGGCCTAGGACATGGAAAAACGCCTTATAGTACTCGTTTCCAAACCCATCGGGCCCTGGTGCTTTATCTTTTTGTGCAAGTTTTAAAATACTTTCAGGTCCAATTAAATCAATACTTTATTAAAAAAAAAAGACATAAAGATAAATATGAATAACACACATATTAAAAAACATCAGTGATGGTTCTCCAAAATAGACTACATTGCCATCTAGCCCGATTGAAACCCAGGAAATATATTGCTGAAAAAAGTGCAAGTGCAAAACATATAAATACTAATGGGTAAACATTTTACTCTTTCATCATAAAAATCATTACGGCACCACGGCGCTGGTGTAATCGTGCTCAGTAAACATCAACATATAGAGATTAGTTACCCCTTCAAGAAAGACTCCTGGGTCCTGGGCTGTGGTCACACAGATTAATAGATGGGACACATGTGTGTCAGCCTATCTATATGTAACATGTGCCTGTAATAATCGGTTGAGTAGTTTTAAAATGCTTTCTAGCTCCTGTGATAGGGGAGTTTAGAGCTTTGAGCTGCGAGTTTGAGAGCGATGGGAGGTGCACCTTATTTAGATATTCTTCTATCAATGCTTTAGTTGGTTGGGGGGTTTGATTATCATATTTCAAATTAAAAAGTTGGTCGTAATAGTCTTTAAACATGTTAGAGATTTTATGGGGGTGGGTTTCTTTTACTGAAGGGTCTTCAGGCTTATAGAGGAATGCTATGGCAGATTTAGGTTTCCGTGGTTTCACTTCACGAGCCATTAGTTTGCTTGGTTTATTGAAAACTGAATAGTAAGTTGCTTTAGTGGCATTAAGCCTTTTCTTATACTGTGACAGTAGTGCTTTCTATTTTTTTCTCTATTTTTTTTATGTTGGGCACTTATCTGCATCAGTGTTCCTCTTATTGTAATTTTATGGGCTTCCCAAAGCTATCTACATTATTTGTTATGAAATATTCCTTCATATCTTTCTCCACCTTGTTTTAAAGGAGGGAAGGTGAAAAAAAGGGGTGTTTCTCCACACCCGGGTGAGTAGCCCCGACCAGGGATACCTCTAAAAATACTGGGGCGTGATCCGACCACGTAGTCAATCCCACTTCTGATGAATGTACCTATGGAAGAGTGTTTCTGTCTGTTAAGAATAAGTCTATTCTGGAGAAAGATTTGTGTCTATGGGAGAAAAACGTAAATTCTCTAATAGTTGGGTTTAGGCACCTGACACAGTCATATAAGCCTTCTTTCGTTAACCATTGACCTAATGATGTGAGAAATACCCTACTCTTGTTGGAATAATCCATCATTGGATCCCGGATTAGGTTAAAATCTCCGCAGACAATCAAGTTGCCCTCCTCACCTTTCTGAACACCCTATTAAGGAAGCGGACCTGAGCAGAATTCGGGCAATATATGTTGACCAGCGTGAAACTTCTATTTCTAAGACGCGGCTGGCGTCGTTCTCTTCGGCTGTATCTGACGCTGCAGATCCAGGGGGCGAGATTATTTTCTCGTCCGATCCTCTCTCCGGCGGGGACCTTCATTCCAGAGCCACAGGCAAAGACGGAGAGCTGCCACTGCTGTCTGAGAGAGCATCGAGGATGGATGTTCGCCACCATTTTGGGAGAGGCCGGAGGCATGCGGTCTCGTTGAGAACACGTCAGTAAGCCTTTTTAGGCCCGTTTTTGCTGTTCTCTTCCTGGTCATCATAGTGTGGGGAATTTCAGCCGTGATCTCTAGTAGTCTGGGAGTGCTTTTTTGTTGCTGGTGTGCTGGTCATTAGCAGGCCTAGAGACGGAGCTCTTTCTCACACACCCGTCTCAGAGCTCTGCAATAAAAGATTTTGAAGACTGTCCCAGTAATCCGGAGTGATGATCTGGCAGAGCTCAATCTACAGCCGACCTCACTATCTAACAGTAACTCTCCACCTAGGAGCATGCACAGTACACATCACTATCCGGCAGTGCCTGTCTGGACACATGAACAGTGAGTAGAGAAAGACGCCACTCCAGAGACGCCAAGGATCGGGATATGCATATTATACACATATTATACATATTATATTACAGCACTTACTAGGTGAGATCTAAACAGTCTTCTTTTTCTATAGGGCAAGTGTAGAAGGGGTGTGGGGTGTGGAGGGATGAGTTTTGCCTTCAAAAACTTTTTGGATTACATCAAACATAACTGCTATAACTTGCCATTTACAGGCTAGATGTTTCAAAATAAAGTACATTTTTTAGATCTTACATTATATGTATATAAAAATATTTACAAAATAGAGACACACACCTATGTAAAACCAATAGCAGGAAACACAATTTTGGATGCTAGTAGCTGTCACCCAGTGAACACAATAAAAGCCATACCCATAGGAGAATATGTGAGAGCCAGGAGGAACTGCACAAACAATGACATCTTTCTTAAACAATCTGAGAAAACAGATAACAATTTAAGAAAGAGAGGTTATAGGAACTAGATGCTAAAAAGGGCTAAATCCTATACAGAAAATAAAACTCAGAGAAATATTCTGGGGAAACTAAAGAAAACAGGGAAACCACGCAGTACTTTGGTATTCTCCACACCTTATAGTAGAGAATACAAAAATATTTGTGAAACGATAAATAAGTATATTCCAATACTAAATAAAGATAGTGTCCTCAGAAGTATTCCGGGTGAAGGTTTTCAGTGTGTGGCAAAAAGGGGAAGATCTTTAGGGTGCATTTGGTCTCCCAGCTATTATAGTGATAAAAATTATCAAACAAAACAAAACCTGGCTGTCAACTAAAGGCTTCCATGCTTGTGGCTGCAGTCGGTGTAATGTATGCCACAGAAATGTATGTACACAGAAAAGAAAAAAATCTTCACCAACGAAGATCAAACATATAATATCAAGTCTTTTATCAGTTGTGACATCTGCTATATTGTCTATATCATAGAGGGTACAAGCTGCAACAAGAAATATGTCGGCAGCACCATTCGAAAAATGAAAGCAAGAATAGCAGAGTATTTATCTGATACTGATAAAAAAAACTACAGGTATATCGGGAGCTGCTAGACATTTCATTGGAGTCCTCAACAGGCAAGTGAATTTGTTCTCTTGCTATGGCATTGAAAGGGTGTATAGCCGAGGAGGGGCGTAACTGGGCGAGCGAGAAGCTTTTTGGAAGAAATTAAAAACCCGATTTCCCCTTGGTCTAAACAAAAAAGATGATCTATTATATATTTACTAGGGGAATATCTATTATATGCTATTATTATGTTTATACTGGATATAAATGTGTTTTTTCCATTTGTGACGTATTCAGCCTCTTATTGGTTCCAGTTTGTTTTAAATACATCATTACCAGTAGTACATGACAGCCATGATGAAGACTCTTTGTACTCGAAACGCGTAGCTGTTTGTGGATACCAATGTTCTGATTCATTTTATATGATGATTTAATGAAGAAGCAAGATTTTTTTCTATAAACAAGTGCCGGATCGTATGAATCTTTTTTTATTTATTTTTCTACACAGATGCACAATTTGATACATTTTTGCACTTCCAGTCCAATTGAGGGAACAGGTTAAGGTTTAAATAAATCATCTTGTAAATCCAATGTAGTGAAAAAGACCAAAGTACCACCTCCAGTTCTTATCCAAGATAATCACGATTAATCACATATTTATCAGGACCTCAGCGCCACGTGATAGAGCACGGCCGGCCGGGAGTGGACCCACACGGGGCGTTACTGTCCCTGATGTATATAGTATCATTCAACAATATATGTATACATCATATTACACTCCAGAACTTTTTTATTTGGTGGCCCCTGTTTTAGTTTTGCCCAGGGCCCCACTTTGTCTAAAATCGGCCCTGGCTGCTTTCGCTGTTGTTATGTACCTGTTTGGCGTTTAGAATCATTATTTACTGGTATAACTATATGTGATTGCTGATAATTTGTTCATTGAGACATTAACCACTTAAAATCGCAATATACCCAAAATAATTGTATACCGAACACTGACTGACAGTGAAAGAGGTGGGGAAGTGATAAACAAATTTATCAGACCACAAGATACAACTTTGGTGCTTTCAGATTCTATTCACTGCCATTGTGAGTTTAGCACCCTAGCCTATAATTAAGTGTAATTTTGTTTTGAGAGGGATATCATATTTCTCTCCAGACGCCATTTTGTTTACCCTGACGGCATCTTGTTTTAGCCGGGGACATCTTGTCCACAGCCATGTCATGATTCAGACAAGACCATTTTGTGTAAACTGTTTAGAAAATTCTTTGTCCTCACTACTGTTTTCCTTGTCATTTTCTGCCGCTCCTCTGCCTGAAGACCATGTTTGGCACTTGTTTAGACTCATGCAGTGCCTTCACAAGGACGTTTAGTATAAACATTCTGTTTCTCTGAGAACAAGGTCTCTGGGAGAAAAGGTGAATAGTTCATCAATATTTCATCAACATTTTAAGAAAATCGCTTAAAGGGGAGGTTCTGGTATATTCAAGCTAACCTATAGCATTCAGTATTTTATCACCTTTTCTCTCTCTCTGCAAAGCTTTTTCTGTTTCTATATACACGACTGCCTGCTTGACATAAACGCAGTGATGTGAGTACAGCTTATGACTGTATGTGTCATACTCTCTCATTCTCTCAATTGTAGAAGGGCCCTAGATAAAAATCACTAACAGTTTCATATGGGGTATATGATTTTTTACTATGCATGTTATTAAAAATAATCAGTACACACAGTATATATAGCGCTATTAATAGATGTATTCACAAAATTTAAGTTCACATAATTCTAATTTTAAAAAGAGTTTGATGTAACATTAAATACATACTGCACTGCACACTGCTTTTTTTGTATAAATCTTTTAAAATTAGGGTTAAAGTACCCAAGAGCAGGGGCCCCCAAACTTTTTACACAGGGGGCCAGTCCACTTTCTCTCAGACTGGTGGAGGGCTGGACTATAAAAAGAAAATATGAACATATTCCTACACACACTGCCCATTATAAAAGCAAAATGGGAACAAATATAATATGTAAAATAAAGAAGAAGTTAATTAAAATCCACAAACTTACCAGTATTTGGGACCTATGGACCTGCTTTTGGTTAAAGAGATGGTCAATGTCCACTTCCATATTTGTTACTGCTAACCATAACAAGTGATATAAGTTGCAAAGCTAAATTACATTACATTAGCACCTGCAGGTGCGCAGCACTTCACACCTGACTGGCTGCTCTAGAGGGCTCTGGTGCGACCAGGACACAGTGGACACAGAGACACTTCTGGTGGGCGGCTCAACTGCAGTTTGTCACCTGCGTCGCTCCGCCACCCCTCCCGAATAGTAGGCGGGCCGCGGAGGCCATCTAATTACCATCTGAAATGAGCCACGGGCCGTAGTTTGGGGTCCTCTACCCTAAAGAGTGTAAAAATTATTAAACGAAAATGTAATAAATAAAAAAAATGGTAGCATTAAAAACATCAGCTCATTTCGCAAAAAAAATTATACCTCACACAGCTCTGTACACCGAAGTATGGAAAAGTTACTAACGTCAGAACCTTTTTTTTTTTTTTCCTTGCTTAGGTACGCATGATAGTCAGGACAGTTATGGTGAGAAGGTGTGTGGGGTGGTTGCCACAAAGGTGCTCTATGGCGGGGGGGGGGGGATGAACAAAAGATAAACTGAACAAGTTCTTACAAACTAAGTATAGCATTACTGATCATTCCCAGTCATGTGACCAGTCTGCAATCAGAAGGATACCTTTTGTAAACAATAATGTCTCTCTAAACCAGTGATGGGCAACCTTTTGAGCTTGGTGTGTCAAAATTTGCCAAAAAAACCAAGCATAACTCAGGTGGTATGGCACCTTTCCTAAAATGTCTTAGCCTACTGGACAATCCCTTTAAGAAACACAAAATTGAACTTGGCAGAAGAGGTCAGTTCAAGGAGTTCTTCTTGCCAATGTCACTTCTTTTTAC
The DNA here is from genome assembly GCA_019512145.1 of Engystomops pustulosus. Lineage (NCBI taxonomy): Eukaryota > Metazoa > Chordata > Amphibia > Anura > Leptodactylidae > Engystomops > Engystomops pustulosus. The sequence continues at coordinate 144,624 of WNYA01000222.1, read as the reverse complement.
AGTAATTGAGGTAAAGACTATGATAAAAGTGTTTAATAGTTTAATTAATGGGAGTTCCCAAAATAGGACAGATCAGCGCAGAGGCAGCACTTACTTCAGACACCTCGTCTTCGTCGCTGCCTGAGCCCGCTCCAGAGGACAGCACAGCAGCATGTCACTACCAGCTGGCAGGTCGGCAATGAAATGCACCTTCTTCCCAGGTAGGAAGAAAAAGCCTCAACGCCTCACAGGTCAGTGCGGAAAAAAATCCAAAAGAGTCTCCCCATGAACTTCTGCCACACTATCTTGCTGTCCTCTAGCGTTCTGATTAGTCAGCACAGGAAGCATTTTGCGCCTGATTGGCCACGGAGCCCCAACTTCGGGTCTCTCCAGCGCTGACACGGATCGCTGTATCACATTTTCTGCGGTCTGACATTCCCCTTATTTGAAGCGTGCACCAGACCGCTCAGCCTGCGCACTACAGGAAATAAATGCGAAGCGTGCGGCGTCCGCGTGTCACTGAAAATGGCTACGCGTGTCAGTGCTAACACGTGTGTCATAGGTTTGCCATCACTGCTCTAAACCTTGATCCAATATGTGTATAGATAGGCCCTAAACAATACATAGTTTATTTATTGCCTCTATCTGTGAGGGCAGAAAACCTCGGATAACCCTTCAGGTAATAGTGTTAGTAGGAGTTAATTGACTGCCGACTCTTAAAAACTTTCCAAGGGGCCCGGAGTCTTTTGTATTTGTCATGGGTTCTTAATTACCTGCTTACCAATTCCTTTAATTTATACAAGTTTTCAATCCTATCCAGCCACTCCGCAATGGTGGGTGGGATTTCTGCAGCCATTTGGTAGGAATCAGCAGTTATGCAGATTTGCTGCCGGAATAAGAAGTGTAATTAGGTCTTTTTAGATGGTGACCATGTAACGTTAGTAAGCCACAGAAGTATAGACTCAAGCTTAAAGTAATTTCTCTAATATGTTTCTCAACCTGGGACCAATAATGGTGCCGCTTTGGGTATCTACAGACCATGTGACCTAGAGTAACCCCAATATTCCTACACCTCCAAAAAGTGTCCAACAGGACAATTCTTTTCTGAGCTGATAAGACCTTTGTGTTGTGCCACCGAGTCATGAATTTATATGAATTTTCTTGTATTTTAACACATCTGGAGAGCCTGTGCGACCTTTGGTGAATCTTTCTGATTTGTGTGCTAGAGAATGTGGTGTTAAGGGCAGATTCCCAGAATGTAGGCAGGTTTTGCCTTTTTAGTTTGGACTTTTTAGTTTGGCCTAGTAACCCTGTGCTAGAATATACTCATAAATAGCTGAAATGAAACCTCCCTTTAGATAACTTTTTTAGAAGCCACTTTTCTACCCAAGTCGGGTCATGTAGCAAGGAAAACTTCTTTTAAGCTCTTGTTGGTTTAGCTTAAGCTCCTCTTCCTGCAGAAGGTTCAGTGTAGGGCAGTGTGATCGCAATTCTCTCACTAAGTCAGACATGTGGAAACTATGTAATTTCCTAATAGGGATGCGTTCCATTTGCTCCCATATGGATGAAGGCTCTAATATAGTATCTGGTCTTAGCCGTATTGGTGTTAGACTACTAGACATAAGGGGGGAAGAGTGTCCTAAGATAAGTATGTCCTGAGAAAACCTGATCACTTGTATTGTGCCCATGGTAACACGATTGTGGAAGTTGCATGAGGTGTTTGTCTCACAGCTGGACATTTTGCCTTGCTCTCAGGGAGATCAGTCCTTAGAACAAGCCTCGGGTACTGAGTTTTGGGTTTTGAAGCTGGATCAATCATTTAATCTGATTAGCCCTATCATAATTATAGGCGAAAGGTAGGCCAATGCCTTATAAAGCTTCTTGAGTTCTAAACATTTGAACAGGACTCTCGCTTTTCCACCCTTCCATAAAAAAGAAATAAAGGTTGTCCTAAGTTTTAAGAAGAAATCCTTGGGGACTGCTATGGGTAATGTCTCTATGAGATATAGAAGTTTGGGCATAATGAATGTCTTGAGAAGGTTCTTGTGGCCCATTAATGAAACATATGGTAGGCCGTATAGTGAAATGCTTTTCTGCGTGATGTATACACTTAAATATTTTAATTTGGTTGCTTGCCATTTTAAGGGAAAGTAAGTCTTGAGAGTGCTTCTGAGAGGGTTTCTGTTAAAAAGAACCAGTCCACCTGGTCGAACACCTTTTTGTTGTCCATGCTGAGTAGGACCAGGGGAGTGTGTTTTAAGGTTGCATAAAAAATGGCATGTATTACCCTAGATGAACTATGGTTGCCCTCCCTGCAGCTTCAGTGCAGGTAGGTGTAACTGTTGTAGAAATGTTTTCGTTAATTGTACGCGGTCTTGTGTGTGGTGGGCTTCCTCTTCCTTTAGATTATAGAGATTATTATAAAATAGGCAGAATGCTTCCACAATTTCAGAAGTTGTTGTCAGTTTATCTGCCACTGGTGCTTGAATAAACACTACTCAACACGGAGTGCTGCTCTCCTGCTATTTCTTTTGGATCCTTCTGGTGCCTTGAGTCAGGCCAAAAGAGCTTGCACCCATCTGGATTTGAATCCATTTCACTGTGCCGCCCTCATCTCTCTTCTATGCTTCCCTATGTGGATGTGATGGACTCAATGTGAGTCGCTGCCCTATTTTTCTTTAGTGTGGTATTAGCTTATTTCCCTTTTCCCCGTGGGCATAATATTTAAATGTAGCATATTGGAATTATTTGGCCCATTTTACATTAAGGAGGTCAAGAAGTTCATTTCTCAGGGACGTGGGCCACTCCTGATGGGTCAGCATTTGGGAGTGCTTTGTCAGCACCTCTAAAGCTGAAATATGGGTTAATAGTTTGTTTAGTTTGGTTTCTCTTTGTTTTTTAAGTCTAGCTTCTTACTCTTTAAGTTCCCCCCTATAAACTCTTTCGGGTATATTTATCATACGCTTGCCTTGTACTAAATAGAGCGAGGTTAATTGCTCACCTTCTGAAAGGAAGAAACAGGCATGTAGGCAGATTCTTTGTTGTCCCGAGGAAGAGCGGCTGGTAGAGATGGGCAAATCGATTCTAAAGAAGTGGAATTTGTTTTGAATTTAAGGAAAACTTCAGTTCGGCACGAATCCAAAGTTTACGGTAATTCGTGGGAAATTCCCCCCCCCCCCTTTATTAGCAAAATGGCCATGAGCTTAATGGGGCACATTTACTTACCCTGTCCTGTCGCAATCCCCAATCCGGATGGTCCGACTAAGATGAAGTCCGGCCCAATTCACCAACATTATGCGTCCTGCATGTGTCGCTTCCCCGCTGAGGTCCGCCTGAGTTCACCTTCTTCCTCCAGGTGTATGTGAGTGCATATACGATCGTCTGCGCCAAAAACCCCTGTTAAATGTAGCACAACACGAAAATGGGGTTTGTGGACCCTTAGTAAGTGAGCCCCAAAGTGTGACAGAGAACTCTGTGAAGAAGAAAGGAACACCCTTGATCACATGTGCAGACATGTAAGCCAATCAGAGACTGGCAGGCTTATGTGATGTTACAGCCCTATAAAAACAGACGGCCATTTGCAATTCCATTATTTCACACTGCATGTGCTCTCTCTAGCTTCTAGCTGTTTGTACTTCAATTCTTTTTTGTTGCTAAAGTTGATATAAAAAAAATCTGTGTCAAATCAACATAGTTTCTCTAGTGATTTTTTTGGTCATAAAGTAGATATCAATAAATCCGTGTCAAATCCACATAGTTGGTGGAGTGAATTTTTCTCAAAGTCCAGGGTGTCAGTTTTTGGGGTTCTGTATTCCCCAAATTTCAATAATTTTTTGTTGCTAAAGTTGATATCAAGAAATCCATCTCAAATCCACATAGTTAGGGGAGTGATTTTTTCTCAAAGTCCGGGGTGACAGTTTTGGGACTTCTGTATTCCCCAAATTTCAATTATTTTTGTTGCTAAAGTTGATATCAAGAAATTCATGTCAAATTAACAAAGTTGGTTAATCAATATGTCAGACAGAGAGGTGGCAGGTGGAGTAGGCATAAGTTGCAGCACAGTAAGGCTATGTCGCAGCAGGGGTGACTCTGAGGCCAGTTCTGGCGGTGTCATCTAGTGGCAGTATGTTGATCAACAACCCAAAGGTTCCCTATCAGTTGACTAGGTCATCCACTTCCTCCCAAATGACATCTGACAATCCCAGCCAAGAGCCCGTGGGTTCGTCAGATACAACCCTTAGTTGGCATGGCCCAGGAGCAGGTCAGCGGCCCTCATCTGTCCTCATCCAGCCTCTGTCCTGTTCATTTCCCTCAGCCAGTAATCTACTAGGTTCTCTGGATTCAGCGACTACTATACAGCGAGGACGAACTCTTTGAGGACAGTCAGCAGCTGTTTGGTAGTGCAGAGGTGGGGAGGACATGCGCTGCTTCGTGCAGTAGGCTGAAAAGTAGAGATGTGGAGAGTGGCACAGTAGGTTATGATGTACTTGCAAGTAGTCAGGCTGTGCATACTGAGACCATTGAGGAGAATAGCAGGGAAACACAAATCGATGATTATGTACCTGATCGCACTTTGGAGTTGGGTGAAGCAAGGGCTTCATCATCATCATTGGGAGAAGAGGGTGTCAGCTTACACATTAGACAACGAAGCAGGCAGCAAGTCGCTACTGTGTACAAAACCCGCTTCACAGGTCCAAGTAAGCAGTGGCACAGGGGCTCAGGGAGGTAGTGGCGTTAGTAGTCACTCAGTGCACATTGTTGGTGGTAAAATCACCACCTGGGTGGTGTGGCAATTTTTTGTTAAAATTCCAGAGGAGCCCGAGCAGGAGCAGCAGCATCCAATGGAACACATGCCATTTCAGCAAGTCAAGGCTCCAGCCCCTTTGCCGAAAGGAGCTATTTGTCTTTGATATCATCTCCAGATCCAGATGCTCCTGATCCTTGCTTTGCATGGTGCCATCAGTCATTGAAAGAGGTGATTACAAAGAGACAACTGTATGACTAAGGTGCAGAAGCTGACCGTGCTCCTGTCCAAGTTGTTGGTACTGCAGTCCCTCCCTTTCCAAGTCGTGGACTCTGCATCCTTCAGAGAACTAATGGCTTCTGCCAAACCGAGGTGGAGAGTTCCAAGCTGTAATTTATTTTACAAAAAGGCAAAAGCAGATCTTCACAAATATGTAGCACATAAGGTGGGCCAGTCCTTGAGCTTAAGGGTTTCTTCCAAGGTGCACGGCAGCACGGACATGTTGAACTGTAACTACGGTCAGGGCCAGTACATGTCCTTTATGGCCCACTGGATGAATGTGCTTCCCGTCCAGCCACAACAACAACTTGAACAGGAGACGCCGCTTTCTCCTTCACGTTGTCAAACTTCTGCTCCAGCGCCAATGTCCACCTCCTCCTCCTCCTTCTCCACCACCACCTCAGCCTCCTCAAGTCTAAGTGCTGCTCCATCATACAACAAGTGCAGGGCACAGTGGTGTAATAGAGTTCTACACCTGGTTTGCCTGGGCGAACTAAGTTACACAGGAGAGGAACTGCTCCGCTACATGCAAGAAGAAATCAATGTGTGGCTTTCTCCATGACAACTGCAAATCTGAACCATGGTGACAGAAAATGGGAGGAACATGGTATCCGCGCTGCACCAAGGTGGGATGGTCCATGCCCCCTGCATAATGCGCGTGTTCAATCTGGTTGTCAAAAGTTTCCTGAAGTCAATACCCATCTGCAAGACATTCTAAAAGTTGCCAGGAAACTGCATGCCCTTCATCAATTCTTACAAAGCCAAGCACACCCTCTTTGAGTTGCAGCAACAGAATGGCCTCCCCCAACATAGGCTGATATGCAATGTTTCCACCTATTGGAATTCCAGCCTCCATATGTTAGACCGCCTGCATGAACAGAGAAAAGCAATTAATGATTTTTTGATGATGCAAGCGGACAGTAGCACACCCCTGTATAACTTTGATGTTAAGCCACTGGCAGCTCATGCGTTACACCTGCCATTTGCTCAGGCCCTTTGAAGAGGCCACGTTATTCGTAAGTCGCCAGGACTACGGGATGAATAACGTCATTCCACTGCTTCATGTCCTGCAACAGATGCTGCAAAATCTGTCTGGTCAGGGCACTGGAGAAGTGGTGACTACATCTCATGGCCACAGTGGGGGCCGAACTGAATGAAGAGGACATTGGAGCACAAGCAGAGTCTGGAGAAATTAGTGTTTTTTTCTACTCAGGTGACAGGAGGAGCAGGAGCATCTGGAGGAGGTAGAAGACGAGGCAGATGACCTAGAAGCACCGTGGCAGTATGCAGTGCAGATGGAGTGTTGGAGTCCCACAAAGTCACGCAGATGGCCCGCAGTATGCTGCTTTGCCTAACTTGTGACAGCCAAATAGTCAACATCTGGCATAGGGATGACTTTTGGCTCTTCACCCTCTTGGACCCTCACTACCGGTCCAAAATGGGTGCCTTTTTTCCAGCAGCATAAAGGAAAGAACAAATGGCGTACTATAGAGAAATACTGTGCAGACAGTTTGCCGTTGCCTATGTGCGCCATTGTCCATCCTATGTGAGATCTGACTGGTGGATTCCTGGCAGTCATCGCTCACGTACTTCTACCACGGCTGGGGGGGGGGGGTAGGAACAGTAGCAGCTCCATCAGCAGCAGCTTAAGTCTGGAGTCCTTAATGAGCAGCTTTCTTCACCCGCCTAGTGTGGAGGGTAGCCGCCACCAGCAACAGCAGCAGGACATGGAGCAGACCCTGCACCAGCAGGTAGCTTGCTTGGACAGTACTCTACCACCCCAGGTTGAGGTTTCCCTTGACTACTGAGCAGGGAAACTTGCAGTAGAGAAGCTGTCCTGCCCGGCCAGTAGTGTGGCGTCAGAGCGGGTTTTCAGTGTGGCGGGGCCATCGTTACCCCAAGGAGAACCGGATTGTCCATCCATAATGTAGAGAGACTGACCTTTGTCAAGATGAAGCAGGCCAGGATTTCAACACACCAATGTCTTATGCATCAGATTAGATGAGCCATGACGCCTCCCTCAAACGTTGAGAAATGTGTCTGGATTCTAACTACCTTCCTCAGCCACTATTCTGATGCTGTCACTCGCCTGATGCCAGTTGCTCTGTCTGCCTCCCGCCATCTTTACCAGGGACTGGAATTGTCACCCACTCCCACACTCTGTCATTGTACCACTTCCTGACCTTTTGCTGCTGCCAGCACTTCCACACTGTAATTGTGCCACTCTCTGACCTCCTGCTGATGCCGCAAACTCCACACTTTGTCGTTGTGCCGCTCTGTGGCCTACCATGTTGCTGCCACCTCCAGAATTTGTCATTGTGCCACTCTGTGACCTCCAACTGCTGCTACTGCCACCTCCAGAATATGTCATTGTGCCACATTGTGGCCTACCATGTTGCTTCCACCTCCATAATTTTTCATTGTGCCAGTCTCTGACCTCATGCTACTGCCACCACCTCCACCCTCTATCTTTTTTCCACACTGTGGCCAACCATATTGCTGCCAGCTCCAGAATTTGTCATTGTGCCACTCTTTTACCTCATGATGCTGCTGCCACCTTCACACTCATTCATTCTGCCCCTCTGTGGCCTACGATGTTGCTGCCACCTCCATAATTTGTCATTGTGCCACTCTGCAGCATACTCATGCTGCTGCCAACTGACTGCTGGCTCCCTGGAACACTCTGACTTCCATAATGCTGTTTTCACCCTCCATCACTCTATGACGTTGCCTCTATGTTTGGTTTTCCCTGTGTCTGCCCCATCCCCGTACTCGGACTTACCTATCCTGGCTCCTGGTCATGCTCCGGGTTCCGGCGTGCAGGCCGCACGCCTCCTGTCTTCTAGGCCGCGCTCTCCCGCTGCCAGGGCACGTGCGCGCTGACTTCTCTGAACTTAAAGGGCCAGCGTCTTTCCCATTGGCGCTGGTCACTTCTGGGTTTCCTTCAAGTCTTCCCAAAGCCTCCGGTGTGTTTTCCGAGGTCCTGTTCCTGTGTGTACCCCGAGGTCCCATTCCTGTGTGTATCCCAAGGTCCCCTTCCTGTGTGTATCCCAAGGTCTCGTTCCTGTGTGTATCCCACGGTCCCGTTCCTGTGTGTATCACGAGGTTCCGTTCCTGTGTGTATCCTGTGGTCCATATCCGGTGGTCCGTATCCTGTGGTCCATGTCCGGTGGTCCGTATCCTGTGGTCCGTTTCCCGTGGTCCATGTCCGGTGGTCCGTATCCTGTGGTCTGTGTCCGGTGGTCTGTATCCTGTGGTCAGTTCCTGTACAACTGTGCTCCTGCAGTGTCGTCCAGGGTTCCAGCCCAGTGGTGACCTGCTGCCTTTCTGAGATTCTACCAGGCCTCAAGGGTTCCAGCCCAGCGGTGTCTTCTTTCCTTTCCAGCGTTATCAGTGCTCCTCAGCATTCTTGCTCTGCGTCATCTCAGGTTGTTACTGTTTCCTGCATTTATTACCTTGGCTGCCACCGCGGGTCTCATACCATCCCCCACGGTGGTCCAGAGACTCTTCCCAAAGAGACTCTGAGAGGTTTCACCCCTCACGAACCGTGACACATTTCATCTGTCAGAAGGAATAAAAAGCTTCAGGATTGATAGCCAAAAGCAGGAGTGGATACTGCCCCTCAAATACTGCAAGAGTACTACACAGTGAGAGACCCTGAAAATATTAGCAACACACAAAAATTACATTATTCCCTCTTGTAGACCTTATTGTTACACATATTTAATAACTTTTTAAAAATCTCTAAATGTGGCCTAACATGCAATAATGCCACCCACATTTAATGCTTGTGGTCTCCATATGGCCACCACTAATTCCTGTTCACTGTGCCCTGCACAGTAAAGTCCCCTCAATGGGTAAAGCTATCCCCTATGTATCATTAAAAGAATAAACCCAAATGCTCCCCTCTCTTCCATACTGACCGCCATTCAGAGCAGGTTACATTGTCACATTTTACAGGCTATAAAATGATTATTTTTTTTGTAATTTGGACATATGGGGGATTTTTTTTTCATATGAGATCCACTTTTCTGGCATATCATTTTAGGGGGTTATCTGTATTCTATGGATCACCATGATTACAGTGATACCCCATATATATTTTTTTTATGTTCAACTTGTGTTGCAGAATATAGATCTCATTTTGTAAGACATTGTTTATTTTTGCATCACCATGTATTAATGGGTATAACATTTATATATTTTTTTGTTTACAGAGCTTTTTAAGGGCTTGGTTTTTGTGGGACCAGCTGTGCTTTTTTCTTGGTATCAAAAATGCCAGCTCACCTCTCATTTAATAGTGTCGAGTCCGGCGCAAACCACCCCTCTGCAAGGGCGCAACACTCTAGGATTAAGGAATTCACAGTCCAGCTTGGCTCCAAGCATGAAATTTCTTTTATTGGTGCTTCAAGTAACAATACATAAATCCACTCTGACAGACTGGTACGGCCTACGCGTTTCGGACAGTGGTCCTGTCCTTAGTCATGGCTAATGCACAATACCGTAAATTCACATTTATAATAAACCCCCTGGTTCCTTCCCTAATCAAGAGATCACGTCCCTTGTTACTATGGTGTCTGTTTTCTTGTACCACTAAACATGCATGAAGGGGAATAGTTGCCTCTGTAACAGAAGGATTTATAATCTAAAAACATTCAATAGGTAATGTTGTGTCCATTCGTGCATTATTTGCACATGTTTTAAGAAACAACTGAAGATGGATCGTATCCAGTCATGCGATCATTGCCACGTGATCATGTCTCATTGCATAGCAACATGTACACGTGCCCGGACAACATAGTCCCCAGATCAGATTTCCAAGGTAAAGTCTCTTTTCTGGGGTCGGGGACCATCTGATGGAGGAGTCCAGATCGGCATCTCAACGAAGATCCAAGGTAAGGAATGATAGTAGTTATGACAAACTTGCGTGTGTCGCCGAAAATTAATTGTCATATCTTTAATTGGGGATCCACGTAGCATGGCCAAAGAGACTCCTCCATAATGTAAGGTGGGGAGAAAGATATCTGGGGAATAATACAAAAAATACAAAAATTAGTAAAACAATTGGAATTAGTGGTTAAAATATTGGGTTAAAATAAATGGACGAATGAAAGGAACAGAAACCATACAAGAACCTCTTGGCATATGGAGTCAAATGCTTACTGCTGCTTGCGACATGTGAGATGTGACAAAAGGGCGGGAAAGAGTGGAAACCTAGTAATGGTTCATTAACTCTCTCTTCAAGTTCAACCCATATGGGACACATGTTTCTAACGAGAGTATCCAAAACGCCTCCCTATTTGCCAAATGAGCTCCAGTGTTGCCCTCTGACTTTTTCAATAGCATATGTTTTCAGCAATCTGACCTCTCCTTTATGAATTTGTACAAAGTGCTTAGATGCACCAGACAGATTGCGACCAAGAGGGTTCGGTGAATCTAACTTTAAACTTTTGAGTGACATACATTAGATTACATGAGGTACAATGTATTATGTAAATAACATTTACTGAGTTACAATTAATGAAACTTTTGATTGGGAATTCTCTTTGACCATCGCTGCATATAAAGGACTTTTTCTTTTTGCTAACAAAATTGCATGTTGTGCATCTAGGTACCATCTATTTCTCAACCTGGCACAGGCATGTGACGCTTTTGTGCAAAACGTGTCATCTGTACTACAGTTCCTCCTGATGTGTGTCAGTTCCCCCACAGGGATAGCTTGAATGGTGTGGAATGGATGTTGTGTGTTGGCGTGTAGTATGGTATTGCCTGCCATTGGTTTCCGATAAGTCATGGTGATGATATTATGACCTTTAAGTCATAAATCTAAAAAATGAGAAAGTCCACCATGCCACTCAATGTTGTTCAAAAATGGATTGTTGGAAGAGATAATGGTGTGTTCTTCCCAACAAGACATGGTAAGGTAGGATAGAGAGGGGGAAAATTTTGCTCCCATACTCAAACCTTTTATCTGTAAATAAAAAGTGTTATTGAACATAAAAAAATTAAAATTTAGGTGTAATCTGTGTATTTTTCCAGATGAAAATGTAATGCCCTTAGTGCTACATCTTGTGATATGGAAGTGTACAGTGACACTACATCGCAGCTTAACCAATGATACTTTTCTTGCCAGCATTTATTTTCCAATGAAACCAGGAAATCTCTTGTATCTTGTAGATACCCCGGAGCCCTGCGTACCATTGGTTGTAATACCAAATCGAACCAGCTGCACAGATTTTTTTTCAGGGATCCAATGCCTGGAATAATCGCAGGGGGTGGAGAACACCCCTTATGTGTCTTTGGCAGGGCTTGCATTATCGGCACCACTGGTTCCCTGACAAGAATCTGCTCTGCCTAATTTTCGGTCAGGGCTCCCATGCTTAACCCTTAACTCCAGGAGTTTGCCTTATTCATCACTGAAAGTCTTGGTGGGATTATCACTCAGTTTCCTGTAAGTACATGAATGGCTTAAAAGTACTAGAATTTGTTCTCTATACATAAGTTTGTCCATCAGAACAACTGAACCTCCTTTATCGGACATTTTCACTATAACGTCCTGCCAATCCATGATCTCACGTAAAGGGGAGGAGAGAGATTGTGCTTTTGATTTTCCACAGATTTTTTCAAAATTTTCAAATCACGTTCCATCCTCTCCTGAAACAAGCCCATGGAGTCTGTATGTGCGTTCACTGGGTAAAATCTTGAATTTTTAACCTTAAAATCACTGATTACATTGTTGCATTTTAACATATCCCCACTCTCGTCCAAAGACATTAAATTCAAAGGTGTAACTTGGTCTGTAAAATTTAAGGAGGCAAACTCATTATGACTCACTTGAGAGCTTGTGGTGGTTGTCTTACGATTCTCATTTTAACAATCAGATCTCTTATAAATTTGTTTACATCACATATGGCAGAATACAGGAAGTCCCCGGGTTACGTACAAGATAAGTTCTGGAGGTTTGTTCTTAAGTTGAATTTGTATGTAAGTCGTAACTGTATATTTTATAATTGTAACTCCAGACAAAAAATTTTTTGGTCTCTGTGACAATTGGATTTTAAAAATGTTGGGTTGTCATAAGAACCAGAATTAACAATAAAGCTTCATTACAGACACCTGTGATAACTGTTATAGCTGATTATTGTAGCCTAAGGCTAAAGTATAGTAAATTACCAATATCCAGAGGTGCGTTTGTAACTAGGGGTCGTCAAAGTCCTTGTTCGGAACAAAATTAAGTCCCAATGACAGCAATTCAACCTGGTTACTGGAAAGAATATGGTTAGACAAATTAATTACATCTAAATCCCCTATTTTTTTTTCTGACTCCTTGGTTTTTACCATCGGTTTTTTCAGTGTTTCTGCGGATTTCTTATTTCTTTTTTTTTTTGTAGTAAGAGGCATTTTTTGGGGTGCTGATTCTGATTCCTGACGAAGACTCACATTCTGAGCTGAAACGCGTAGCATGTATTTACTTTTTACCTCCAATAAAAGTTCCTTTGAATCATACTACACAAGTGCAGTGTCCTGGATCCACGTGGCGCAGGCATATCCCTTATCTTGGGTGCTGGGTGCTTCCTCTTGAACCTCTGCAACTCCGTTGACTGGGACGGGACCTGCGGACTTGAAGGGATCATTGGCTGCCGGTGTGCATCGTCTACATCTTACATGTGCATATGCCCCCAGGTGAGCGTTTTACCTGTCTCATTACTCTAGTGCGATAGTTAAGACTACCTCACGAGGTCAGCGCACCTGTTTCTCTATTTGTCTCTTGTATCCCTTGAGCATCAATACGGTTGCTCTAAGAGACTCTCTGAAGACAGAACCTCTCCAGAACCCTTACACCACTTGATGATTAGTATAATTGAATTTATCTCTTAGTAACTTGGACTTCTTAGTTTCTGCAATTTCTTCTTCCATACAATTTATATGTTGGTCTATTCTTTGCATTTGAATATTAAATTCTTCCTCTGTTGTATTCTGTTTGAGACTTTCTTTTGCTTTACTAATGTCCACCTGTAACTCTTGTAATTTATTTTCTTCATGTTCAATGATGAAATTCATTAGTTTATTGGAACATTCAGACAGTATAGTGTTCCAGTTTAAAGTGAACTCCTCCGCATAAATGACTGATGGGATTTTCTTCAAGCATAATCCTCTTGGAATAAAACCTCTTTCAATGTATGCTTTGAGTGTGGTTTGGCCCCACCATACTCGGGTCTCTTGTTCTATTAGTTTTTCCAACGTTTTTTAATGTCCATATTTCCACTATGTGGATTTTGTGCATTGTTGCACAAAATTTCAGTTCTAATCATGATTATGTCATACACCGATAACTGTCCAACATCCGTTCATGCAAATGTGTCATCTCTGTGGATAATGGAGGTGTGAACAGTTGCACAAAATTGTGAGAAAAATGACAGCTCACCTCTCATTTAATAGTGTAGAGTCTGGTATGAACCACCCCTTATGTTGGGGTAAATGTTATTTTTGATCACTTTTTATCCTGTTTATCCTGTTCGGATGTGAAAATTTTATAATTTTAGTTTTTTTAAATGGTTTTTTTTAACAGCGTTTATGTGATTTTGGGGAGGAGGGATATAAATAGTTCAGGTTTTTTGTAAGGAGTGGGCAGTTTTAGGATAAGGCGTAGGGATTCTGAGGTGAAGGCGGGTTCGTGATGACAGCATAGAAAAATTTTAAAGGTGGTAAAACATGAGGGACGAGAGGTGAACCATAAAGATGAACAAGGGATGAGTTTGTCTAAATTATTTCAAGATTTTAAATTCTAGATTTTGCTGCAAGATTTGTATAATCATTTGACGCTTTAGTCTGAAAAAAAAGGTTTTAAATGCTCATACTGTCTTTTTCTATAGATTATTTATGGTGTGACTGACCCCTTCCTGCACAGCTTACACTTACCACACTCCAATACCTACCTGTTTGCTCCTGATATCTGGACCCAGTACGTGGCTATTGTCAACTTGCTGAAGTTCTTTGGATGGAATTGGGTTGGACTGATTGTTACTCCTATGGCTAATGATATAGAAGTGAGAGAACTGACTAAGCTGATGGCCGAGCATGAGATCTGCCTCGACTTCAGTATCACTCTTCAAAATAAAAAGGACGATGTTACAACTGAGATTTCTGTGGTTGATAAATCATCTGTTGAAGTTATCGTTGTCTGCGGCCCTTACTCTGATGATTGCATTAAAGTTTTCACTAAATCTGAGAAGATAAGAAATGACATCACCCTCATCCTTCACGAGTCATGGGTTAATGTTTTCCATAGAATGACACTTGATGAGATGATATTTGCCAAATGCAGTTTAGTCTTTATGGTACCAAGAAGAACAATTCCCCAAGTTACTGAATCCATTCATGATGTGAATCCAACATCACATCCAAATGATCCACTGCTGGAGGAGATCTGGTTTCTTCTCTTTCGATGCAGGGCTAAAAGCAATAGGGTAAATGGGCTTTATGAGTGGTACTACGGATTAACAGCAAGAAACTGCACAGAGACATATTATATTCCGCCACAACACTACTCATCTAAGGACAGCAGCTTATATTATACATACGTATCTGTGCATATTCTGACTAAGGTCATACACACAATAAAGCGGATACCAGATAATAGAGGGCGACATCAAACACATGCTAAGGTAAGTGCTTACTAGAGATGAGTGAATCATTCAAGATTCCATGTGCTGAAGCTTTGCTTTTTGTTTAAGAATCAATTCAGCTCCAAATTTATTCGGTCCAAACTGATGTTGCTCTTGTATAAACCTCAACCATCGCAGTAGATAAGCTAACAAGAAGACATCTGCCCATCAGGTCCAACCTATTAATTTTATATTTATATCGAGTTGATCCATAGGAAGGCAATTATATCTACATGGCTAATGCCAATCGGCCCAAAGTAGGCAAAAATTCCTTGCTGACCTCAAATATCACAGAATAACTTCTGGATCAACAGAAACTACCTACAAAAAGTTTTATTCCCATAAGATGTGATACTATTGCTTTCTAGGCAGGTTCACATTATCTGCAATTACAAGTGTTCCATAGTCTCACCGATCTTACAGTAAAGAATCCCTGTATATGGTGATGGTATCTCTTCTCTAGGTGTAGAGGATGACATCTTGTTCGGGCCATGGGCCAAAGTATATAAAGATCTTTGGAGAGATTCTTGTACTGCCAGTTCAGGTATTTGTACATTTCAACCCCTCAACGACGCGCGCCATAATAGTATGGAGCGTGTCGGATGTGGGTATATGGAGAGGGCTCACGAGCTGAGCCCTCTCCATAACCAGTAAGTCTTTGCTGAATTTTGCAGCAAAGACATACCGGTAACACTCGTGATCAGTGCTAGCACCGATCGCGGGTGTTATCCCGCTGATCGCCACCGGCCACCGGCAGCTTCAAAAAGATGGCGACACATGGGCACCGCCATCTTTCCGAAGATTGGCGCTTCCCATGACATCATCTGGGAGCGGCAATCCATTGCTATGACAGCCTTTGGTCTTCTGAAGACCGTTTTAACCCATTCATTACAATGTGATAATTGTAATGAATGAGGAAGAAAATCCCCATATGCAGCCATACTGTAGTATGGCAGTATATGGTAGGATCAAACAGACAACCTAGGGTTAAAGTAGTAAAAATAGTAAAAGTAAAAATAAAAAACGTTTAAAAAAAATGTATAAAGAAACATAAGATTCTAATCACCCCCCTTTCCCTAGAACTGAAATAAATATAAATTAACAGTAAAAATCATAAACACATTAGGTATTGCCGCATCTGAAAATGCCTGATCTATCAAAATCCCATAACAGTTTTTCATTGGGTTTAACCCCGTAACGGAAAATAGCGTCCAGATTCGAAAATGGCACTTTTTTGCCATTTTGAAAAATATAAAAAATTCTGTAAAAGTGATGAAACGGTCGCGCAGTTCTGAAAATGATAGCATTAAAAACGTCATCAAAAGCTGCAAAAAATGACACCACCCACAGCTACGTACACCAAAGTATGAAAAAGTTATTAGTGCCAGAAGATGGCAAAATAAAAAAAATTAAAAATTGTACAGGAGGATTTAATTTTTGTAAATGTATGAAAACATAAAACCTATACAAATTTAATATCCCCGTGATCGCACCGACCCAAAGAATAATGTAGACCTGTCATTTGGGGTGCACAGTAAAAGCCGTAAAATCCAAGCCCAAACAAGAAAACGCCGCAAATGCGTTTTTTCACCATTTTCACTGCATTTGGAATTTTTTTCCCAGTACAAGGCATGGAATATTCAATACCATCACTATGAAGTGCAATTTATTTAGCAGAAAACAAGCCATTATAGAGCTCTTTACGTGTATAAATAAAAAAAGTTATAGATTTTTGAAGGTGGGGAGTGAAAAATGGAAATGAAAAAACAAAAAAGGGCAGGTCGTTAAGGGGTTAATGAGGTCTCCTCTTTTTTTTCTAAGCTGAATAACCCCAAGTTTTGTAATCTATGAATGTATTCTAGTCCTCTATTCACTTGCAGTTCCAGTTCAACTATTTCATTTATATAGCTACCGAATACTCCAGGATAGCATAAAATATTTTTACATCAACAGATGTTAGACTCACCGGTCTGTAACTTCCAGGTTGCTTTTTGTTCCTTTTTCATATACTGACACCACATTTGCTAATGCGCCAGTCCTGTGGAACAGAACCTGTCCATAAGGAATCTTCAAATATTAGAAATAACTGTCTACCTATGACAGTACACAATTCCTGTAGTACTTTGGGGGTGTTTGCCATCTGTACCTGGTAATTTGTCTTTTCTAGTTGTTTTGGCAGTGCATCACCTCTTTCTGGGTTAAGCACCCAACATTTAATAGGGAATGTACATTATTCCTCATCTTGTCTTCCACCGTGGGATTTTCCTGGGTAAAGACATTTGAGAAGGTGATTCCCAGGTTATTCCAGAGGGTCCACACTTTCAGTTTTCAGCTTTTTACTATTTATATATTCGGGGTTGTTTTTATACCCCTTGGCAAAACTTATTTCAGTCTATTTTTTTTTGCTGCCATTATGTTTTTTTTTTTCTTTTTTTCTACAGGATTTATTTTTCTCTCTATAATCCTGTAATGCCTTCCTGTTTTAGTAATTCATTTGTCTAATCTTTATCATATATTACTCTTTACAGTACTAGTTAACCACACTGGGTTTTTTATGTTTCTATTTTGCTTATTCCCATATGTTATATGTCATTAAATACATTCTATTTATTTTTGGTGTTTTTATTTTTGAGGACATTGTTCCAGATTATAACCTCAAGGTCCTCCCTTTACTGTTGAAAATGTGCCCTTATAACTTCAGAGTTCCTGTTGCCCCTCTTCTAAAAGTCATATTAAATAATAATTCATAGTGAATGATGTTGTGGTCACTGTTACTTGTTTGACCCTCAAACTGTAATTCTGTCCCCTGTCAGGTCTATTGGTCAAGATCACATCTATTTGACCTATCAGACGTTCTTCTGCAATCTCCATTATATTTGGAGTCTTATAACAAACTCCTAGTAAAATTTCATTATTCCTTTTTCCTCCCCTTATCTCCACCCATAGAGACTCCACAGTTTTATATGCATCACCAATGTCATCTCGCAAGACAGGCATGAGGCAAGATTTCACATATAGACAAACCCCTCCCCCTTTTTTATTTCTAAGATCATTTCTTAAAAGACTATAACCATCTGTAGTACCAGCCCAGTCATGGCTACTGTCCAGTTATGTCTCACTGATACCCACTGTGATAAAGTATGGGTTATGAGGTCCCTTCTTATGATAGGTTCAAAGGGATAGCACCTGGTCCATAGGCCAATGGATCCCCACCCCCCTTTTGTGCTTCCCTTTATTCTCTTATCCCCTTATTCCCCCTTATCAAAAGAAGTGTTATTGGTTTCCTGTGTCACTTGAATGGAATTTTTAATTGATACAGACTTGGTGTCTCATAGTGGGTCATGTGTCTTAAAATGGCTACATAAGGACAGGACAAAATTGTACTTCAAAGAAAACTCAGTCATAAAGCAAATATTTAAATTTCTGGATCAGCATCCTCTAATAATCCTGGGGTGTCGAGCACCTAGGATTTCAGAGGAAGGGAACCAATAAAAATCTATTAGACCATTGGGCCAACATTTTATATTGGTGTCTGGTATTGTTATGTTTGTTAATTCATGCTGGAAAATGTGGTGGGTATAACTACTTCCCAGGAGACCCATGTGAGCAGATCTTATATAATTTGGAAATAGGTCCCCAACTTTCCACCGTGATTAAGTTGTAGTCACGTCCCTCTCACATGACCCAGGGGGGCAGATCAGATGGGTAGTTAAAAGTAACATAACAGCATTGAGTTCTTGTCAGTTCGTGAGAGATGCATTAATTTTGGTTTAATTTAATTATCGGTTTCACCCCCGAGGATCTCTGTGTCAATCCAATTAGTAAGACGTCTGTTTCTTCTTTATTTTATCCCTTTTTTACTGTTTGCTTTTATGTATGTCTGTAATGTTACCATTTTAACTACTTTTTGCATATTAAATAGTCCTTTAATAAGTTTTTCCTTGTGCTTAGCTTACCGCTAAGCCTTGTTACCTTGAGTGTGTGTGTATGCTAACAGTAGCTATAGGCAGTGAGTGTCTGTGTGCTAGAAGTAGCTATAGGCAGTGAGTGTCTGTGTGCTAGTAGAAACTATAGGCAGTGTATGTCTGTGTGCTAGCAGTAGCTATAGACATTGGGGGTCATTTACTAAGGGCCCGATTCGCGTTTTCCCGACGTGTTACCCGAATATTTCTGATTTGTGCCGATTGTACGTGAATTGCCCCTGGTTTTTGGCGCATGCGATCGGAATTTGGCGCATCGGCGCCGGTATGCACGCGACGGAAATCGGGGGGCGTGGCCGAACGAAAGCCCGACATATTCCGAAAAACCGCCGCATTTAAAAAAAAAATTGTGTCGCGAAAATTTCACTTACCTTCATCCTGGATAGGCCGGTGTATTTCGAGGCATTCCAGCGGACTTCAGCGCTGCAGCGCCACCTGGTGGACGTCGGAGGAACTGCTTTGATGAATCCCGGCCGGACCCGAATCCAGTGTAGAGAACGCGCCGCTGGATCGCGAACGGACCGGGTAAGTAAATCTGCCCCATTGTGTGTCTGTGTGCTAAAGAAAAAAAAAAAAAAAAAAAAAAAAAAGGGAAAGAGCAAGCAAGCAAAGAATCCCCCCCCCCTCCCATCCATCCCCATCCATCCCATCTATGTCCCATAACGGTCAGTCTCTCCCCTAGCTTGGAAGTATTATTCTTCCAGCAATCTTTTGTAATCTACCGAAGACTGAAACTCAATCCATCTGTTCCAGATCTTCTGATGGTTTGCATGTTTACCTTTCATATATGCTGTTAACTCCTCCATTCTCCTAATCTCTTCGACTCTATGTATCCATTCTTTATATGAGGGGGTATTTGTATCCTTCCAATTTGATGTTATGCATGCCCTCGCTGCATTGATCAGGGGCCCCACAATTGAGGATCTGTATCTCTCTAACGGAGTTTTGGATAAGTGAAGTAGGCAAAGTGGACGGTCTAGTTCTATTTCTCTATCCTCCAGCTGTCTCAGTACTCGCCCAACCTGTTCCCAAAATGGACGTATGCTCGGGCATTCCCAGAACACATGGATCAGGGTACCTCTCTCCCTCTCACATCTCCAGCATATTGATGAAACAGATGGATGCATTTTATTTAATACTGCTGGGACTCTGTACCATCTTGTTAATATTTTATACCCTAACTCCTGGATGTTAGAGGCTATTGAGGAACAGTGTACCATACTATAGATCTGTTTTTCTTGCTGTTCTGTTATATTGAGATTAAGATCTCTTTCCCAACTCTCAATGAAATTTGGTCTCTCTCTGGTTTCTCCATCTCTCAATTGGGTGTAAATGTTTGAGAGGGAGTGGGAGATATGACCTTCGCCCATGCATCTTTCCTCAAATGCTGTTAAACCTCGACAGAAGGAAACAGCTGGTGGCAAAGATTTCAAAAAGTGCTGTAATTGGATAACTCTCCAATATCCCAGGTAACTAGGGCTATCCTGCAAGGTCAGATCTTCAAGAGACCACCAATTGTTCTCTCTTATATAGTCTCTGGCGTATACCCTCCCATGACATGCCCATTCTTTAAATACTTGGTCTACCCTTCCCGGTTCAAAATTTGGGTTATTTAGAATAGAATATAATGCTGATGGTAAAGGAGATAAAGGACTCCCCTGTAGAAATTTATTGCATATCCTTAGGGTAGGAGATATAGTTGGATGTTTAAAGTCAGATAGGGAAGGAAGTGGGATCCATGGGGCACTTCTGAGGGAACTTGGAGATACACTTTCTTCTATTTCTACCCATAGTTTCAGATCTTTATGCCTATGCCAATCTATTACTCTTGAGAGGTGTGTGGCTATATAATATCTAAATATGTCCGGGATACCCAAACCTCCTTTGTGTTTTGCTCGATATAAAATCTCCCTTGATACTCTCGCCTTTTTCCATCTCCAAACAAATTCAAAAATACAGGCAGTTATCTTGGTGAAAAATGACTTAGGGATGGTAATTGGTATTGCCTGTAATAAGTATAGAATTCTTGGGAGTAAGTTCATTTTTATTATAGAGCATCTACCTAACCAGGAGAAGGTCCCTTTGCCCCATTTATCCAGATCTCTTTTCACCTGATCTAATAAAGGTATAAAATTGTTTCTAAATAACCTATTTAAGTCAGCTGTAAGGGCTATTCCAAGATATCTGATCTCCTCTGTTTTCCATTTAAAAGGAAATTTCTCCTTCAAAATAGATGCCACACCCCCAGGGATGGAGATATTCAATATTTCTGATTTATTCAGATTAATCTTATATAATGACAACTTTGAGTAATTTTCCAAATCCTTCATTAGATTAGGTAGTGATACCATTGGTTTAGCAATAAAGAATAAAAGATCATCCGCATAAGCGGCCACTTTGTGATGTCTCTTCCCAATTTTAATGCCTTCTATGTCTACATTCGCCCTAATAGTACACAGGAGGGGTTCCATAACCAGAGCAAAGATAAGAGGAGAGAGGGGACATCCCTGTCTAGTTCCATTTGATATAGTAAAGTAATTAGATGTCACACCATTTATTTTGACTGCAGCAGTTGGATTTCCATATAAGGCTCCAATCCATGATTGCATTCCCACGCCTAGCCCAATATAGCTCAAAGAGCCTTTGATGAAGTCCCATCGAATTCTGTCAAATGCTTTCTCTGCATCAGCAGATAAGAGAACCGCAGGGATGTCCCCTCTCTGAATCTCATGGATCACATTGATCGCCCTGATTGTCCCGTCTCTTGATTCCCTAGTGGGCATAAACCCAATTTGGTCTCTGTGCACTATTTTTGCTAAGTATGGCAAAAGGCGAGATGCCAGAATCTTCGAAAACAGCTTCAGATCAGCATTCAAGAGCGAAATAGGTCTATAATTTGCACAGAAATTTGGGTCCTTACCCTCCTTGTGTAACACAGAAATATGCGCTCTCAAGAGCCCAGATGGCAGTGACTCATTCAATTGTATCGTATTAAATGTCTCTAGAAATCTGATCTGAAGCTGTACTAAGAAGGTTTTATAATATTTTATTGTAAACCGATCTGGGCCCGGAGCTTTTCCAGATGATGTTGTCGAAATGGCTTCCTGCAGTTCTTGTGCTGTTATAGGTCTGTCTAATTTCTCAATTGCCTCCGATGGAATCTTAGGCGTCCCTGATTCCTCAAGATATTTTTGTATCTCCATTTTTAGGGCCCCACTATCTTCCCTATCCCCAATATTATACAGATCGGAATAATATTTACAAAAAACTTCCAAAATTTGTGAAGGTAGGGTGACCGATTAATTTGGTTATTTACAATTTTTGGGATATATGTCCTATTCCTTTGTTCTCTCAGAGCTCTCGCTAGGGTCTTTCCTGGCTTATTTCCAAATTCATAGAAGTGTCGACGACACTTCTGAAGTGTTGACTTTGCTTTATAAAGCGTCAATGTTTTATATTGTTCTCTGAGTTGGCATAATTGCGTTCCCAACTTCTGTTGAGTTGAGCTTTCATGTATTCTCTCTATCTGTCGAATTTGTTTTAATAAGTCTTCTACTTGGGCATTATTTTTCTTTTTGATTCTTGATCCCATTTCTACCAGCATACCCCTAATGTGATTTTTATGAGCCTCCCATAGCCACTGTTTGGAGATATCTGGGGTATCATTTTGTTCAAAAAAATTATTGATTTTAACTGAGAGTTCCTCAATTATTGAGTTGTCATCTAATAGGCTCTCGTTTAATTTCCAATTCCAACTCCTCGCATGGGGAGGGGGAAAGGCCAGAGAGGCACAAATCAAAGCATGGTCTGAAAAAGAAATTGGAAAAATTTTTGCATCTCTAAGATGTGTTACAGCACCATGAGACATAAAAATATAATCAATTCTGGAGTATACGTTATGAGCATGTGAGAAGAAAGTATAGTCTTTCTCATTCGGATGGAGTAGTCTCCATGTATCCATCAACTGAAATGCGTGTAGAGTCTTTTGTGCTGATCTTATTATTCCCTGCGAAATTGATGATTTGCCACTAGATGTGTCTAAGTATGGATCTAGGGTCAGATTCATATCACCCCCCAAAATGAGTGTTCCTTCAGCAAATTCTTCTATTTCTCGGAGGATCCCTTCAAGGGCCTTAGCTTGGCCACTATTTGGTAGATAGATAGATCCTAATGTATATAGAACTGAGGCAATTTTGCCCTTAACAAATATATACCGCCCCTCCTCGTCCACCTTACTATCCAATAAATCCCATGGAATATTTCTAGCAAAGATGATCGAGGTCCCTTTTGTTTTAGAATCTGAAGAGGAGCTATGGTACACAAATGGATAGTTCCTGTCGAGGAGCCTGGGGATTTGATCTGTCCGAAAATGTGTTTCTTGTATAAATGCTATAGAAGCCTTTTGTTTTTTAAGTAGACGCAATAATGACACTCTTTTCTCTGGCACGTTCAATCCCTTTGCATTTAGAGAGACCAAATTTAGCTGGTCCATTTCCACTGTCGCCCCCTATTCAATATAAAGGTAGATGTGATCCGTCAAATAAAGATGGAATCAGCAAGATGGGAGAGGGGGAAAGGAGGAGAAAGAGGGAGGGGAGAGAAAGAGAGAAAGAAAGAAGAGAGAAAAAAAAAAAGGGCCCACTCACACCCACCCCAACCCTACCACCCCCCCTTTATTACCTCTCTTAGCCTCAGCTGACCTAAAGCAGGTAGGTAGCACCTAAAGGTGCTCTAGTAGAGTCCCTATCCGTGGGTACTCTATCTCACCTACCTACTAGAGAGGTGTATTCTTTTTGGGCAGTTCCAAATTTCCGTGGCCGAAGCTAGGTTTTGGTCCCATTCTCCTCACAAACTCTAACCTCCCTCTATTTATTATTCCACGGATTCATCCAAGATCCCCCCTAAAATATTGCTCACAGTGGATATATAACTCTAATTAGTTTATATTATAACAGGGCAAAGAGGAGGAGGGAAAAGAAAGAAAAAAAAAAAAAAAGGAAAAGAAAAACAAATATCCAATATAACAAATTTCTTCCTGTTTCGTCAACACACTCCCTCATTGTTATACATGTAAATATCAATAACACTGAGTATACAGTGCAATTCACAGTTTATATTACATAATGCAGTTAATGGTGGGGGGGATAGGCAATAATGAACAGGTAATATTTTACTTTTAATTTTTATAAATCCTTACTAGCCCTCTATTTATCCTGTGTATAATTCCCCTAGTCTCTTCCCTTATTTTACCCCTCTAAATCTCCCCACTCTACCACTTTCCATCCCGTCAAAGTGGTACAAATAGATAATTCCCATTTTTCTTCATTCATTATATAGCTCTATAATTAATACATATTTCGTGAATAAGATAAATGTGCAAAAATCATAAACACCATCATCTCTTATAGATCATTTCATTATTACACCTCCTTATCATTTTTCTGTGCATAAATAGTCGTCATATAAAAAAAAAGTACATCTTGCAATATGTGTGCACAATCACAGTTCCATAGTGCATTAGTTAATTTCTTCATTACACCTCCTAAGAAAAAACCCAGTGAAAAAAAGGAAAACCTTCCATGTGTTACTTAACCCTTTTCCCCCCTCCCCTCTTCCTTCCCCTTCCCCTCGTCCCCCCCTCCATCCCCCCCCCCCCCTCCTTCCCCTCCCCCACTCCCTCCCACTTCCCCCACTCCCTCCCACTTCCCCCATGTCACCCACCCATATGAAATTCATATCATAATTTATCCAAGGCATAATAACGCAGTTCAGTACTACATTCCCTCTTTACACTTCCCCCCAACCTGGTGTTTTTATTTTGTTTTTGTTTGATATATTTGTCTTTGTCTCCCCCCCCCCTCCCTCCCCTCCCTCCCAAAGTACACCTTCATATTACTCCCAAGTTATATATTCTTACGTACTATATATACTGTTGGGGGACAGAGATTGAGTCAGTCCTCCAGGGAAAGGGAAAAGGCCACTCTCCTGTTTCCCAACAGATATAATTTTACAGGAACATATTTTACTGATAGGAAGTGAAAGAAGGAGGAGATAAGGGAGGGAGAGAAAAAAAAGAGATAACCAAATAACTAAATAAACAAATATATAAATAAATAAACAACCCCTCCTCTTTGCACTTCTCCAACAGATATCACAATATATTCCTAATTACAGTCAGGTAATTAAACAGTCCTAGGTAGCTTTACAATTCCCCAACAGATATCATAATATATATTCCCTTTTACAATCAAATAGTTAAGCAGTCCTAGGTAATCCAGGAGCCAACCACTGGTTTGTTTCCGAGTTATTTGTTGTATCTCTTCTTATTAGAAGTTGAGTTTCTGAGCGCTGTATCTGGCCCCCCGATCTCATTGTATTGGGGCTAGGTAGAGGATATACGGTCCAGTCTGGGATCTCTATGGGTTCAATCCCCAGGAATCTGAATGCTCCACTCAGATCAGACGGTGCATATACAATATAGCTCAAACCATCCCTACGTAAGGTGACACACAAAGGGTATCCCCACTTATACGTTGCACCTACATCTTTCGCCCTTTGCAACAATGGGCCCAGCATCTTTCTTTTTACAAGAGAGCGTTTAGAGATGTCCGACAGTAAGAACACTTGAGCATTTTCTATTGAAATGGAGCCTTTCTCCCACGCCTTTCTAAGGATATTCTCCTTTTGTTGGAAATAATGAAAACGGCACAGGACATCCCGTACCGCATTGTCCGAGCCTCTATTGTATTTATAGGCCACCCGATGGATATGGTCTATCTCGATAGGTGTGTTTTCTGGCTCTCCCAGAGCAATATTAAAAATGGCAATTGCAACCTCCTTCAGCCGTTCTCCCGTTACTGATTCAGGCAAACCCCTGATCTTAATGTTTTTCCTCCTTTTTTCTCCCAGCCTACCCACCAACCCTACCGCCCCGACTTCGCGAGGACTCAAGTGGTTGCCTGCCCAAAATCGGTTCTATGAATTTGATGCATTTGTACTAACGTGTTCCGGACAGCAGCATGTCTACCCTCAATTACATGATGTTGGAGAGGGTGGAATGCTTATTGCGTCTGAGTTTATAGACCACAAGCGGCATCTACCTCCTCCAATTCATCCAAGGCATCTTTCCTCCGTCTGGTTAGCTGTGGTTCCAGATCATATTTTGGTCGGAAGGCCACAGCAATCATCCTTATCGTCTCCAAGAGACAGACATTCTGTCCTTCTGCCTTCACTGGGACGAGCCACCTTCCGCTTCCTCTGTGAACCCTGGCAGCCAAAGACAAAACCCTCATAACCGTGGGCGGGACGGAAACATGATCGTGAGGCTGACGCGAAGCTCGGCTCCCATGCTCCACCGAACGAACCTCCATCAGTCTGATCGTCTGGGATCACCTGTGAGTAAACTCTGGCAGCAGCTCAAGTGGGAGGTCGCCGGGAGCTACAGCGCTACACCCTTGGAGCCCTGAGAGGTTGCCTGCCACAGGAGTGACGCCGCTAGCCTGGGTCCGGTACAATCATCACCTGCCAGCTCTATCACCGTCTTTTTTGTACGGACTTCCACAGCGGTCATGCAGACCTCTCACTGGTCGGACTGTGTCGAGACACAATGATCATCCCCACAAGACACCAGGCGATACACTCCAGAGGAGCTAGTCAACCCCGATCGCCGAGGAGATCGTTTTGTGTATGACTTTTGCAACCACTTTACCATACCAAAGTGATTTTAAAATTTTGATTGATAATTTCAAATCTTTATTTATAAAAAAACCAAATTGACGAAATCTGTAGAAAAATTTGGCCATTTCCAAAATTCTAAAGTGTATTCCTTCGAACAAATAGTTTTAGCGCACCAAATTAGTTACTAAATAACATTTCCCAATCATACAATTTTAACGTGGAAAAAAAAAAAACCACAGGGCTATAAATCTGCATTGGCGGTCCATAATTCTACCTGAGCATAACTACGCTCCTATGTATCTGTGCATTAATAGCATGAAAAGGTACTTTATTTGACTTTTGACTGACCCCTCTCATCAGTTTAGCACTCTCCCTCTATTCTGTCGTGCCCAAATGAAATATAGATATTATTAATTCTGACCTGGTTACTCACATTAGCATATAAACATGATCCAGCACACGACATTGACACTGCAGTAAACATACATTGATATAAGTGAAAAATTTCCATGCAAATTGAATTTAGACTGTTACCGTGTTATAGTAATATATTATACCGATATTACTAATACTGGTAAGGGTAAAAAGATCACCACACTGTGAACGGAGCTAGTAGAACTGACAATAATATAACACGGTACAATCACTGTAAATTCTGAATATTAAATAAGACTTAAGCTGCAGAGTTACCCTATCACACAACGGGTTCCCCCTCGCAATGAGGTCTGAGGGTTCACCTGGGGTGGTTATGCCCCTCGACCATAGCAGAGCAGAAAAGTCGGAAGGAGGGAAGGAAACAGTGAGTTGACAAGACATGCAATGACTATATGTCTGAATCTATGTCTGATTAAGCAGCCGATAAATAGAAGGTTGTCCTCCTTCTCGTCTTCGATCACTTGATATTGCGGCTCCGATCCATGTTTTAATGAGGACTCAAAACTGTGCCATTTAGCTTCTACTCAACACTATGAGGCACATTAACTTACCCCGCCGGTACAATCCCCCCGACCGGAGGTGTGACGAAGATGAAGTTTCCGGCGCGTTTCACGGGCTCGTAGCGCCCGATATCCTGCATGTGTCACTTGATTGACGCCCCGGGAGTCCCGCCCCAACCCGAGTAGTCACCGTGAGTTCACCTTCTCTCTCCTGGTGCTTTTTTTGTGAAGTTGCGATATGTCTTGTCAGGACATCTGAATTTAAACATCCCTCGAGTCCATCGTCAGGGTTATCCGACGTCCATGCCCCCCGATTTGCAATGCACGAATAGGTGTCGATTGCAACATTCAAAGTCCGCTCGTGCAACCAAACCCCTGTTTAATGCGTGCAAAACGAAATCGTCAGGAAACCCGACGAAAATGCGTTCGCTGACCCTTCAATAATGGCCCCTATATATGAACTATACACATGTTTATCCTATTACATATAGGAGTGTATAAACATATTACGTTTGGGGCACATTTTTTACCATGAAAGTACTTTGTATTAATTTTTTAAAAATATATAATTTGAATCAGATAAAATAAATACTTGGACGTATGTCTCTTTAAGAAATTTTGGCGTTATGGGGTTAAAATAAAAATTCTTTATGCTGTAATTTTGGTTTTGTACTGTCACATTTGTAAAAATTGTCTGCTCTCAACCAAATAACAACAAAATTATTAGAACTCACCATCAGGACGGGATTAATGCAACTGAATTGTAGACTTTGCTGCAAAATGTGTGCCTATAATACAAAGGAAACCTGGAGTGCAGTAACATCTGATAGCTTCTTAGGACTTTCTCTTGTTATTGTACATCTAGAGAATCCCTAGGAAGTGGACAACATGTAATTGTGCTTCATTAGGTCGAGAAAATGTCTAGATTCACCCCGGTACCTTATAAAGAGGATGGATCCACAGGGCCCAGTCAAGGAGCACTCCGATATATCTTTTAGAAATGGCCTATGAGTGGGCAATATCATAATGTTAGCCATTGGGCTACTTCTTAATTCTGAAGAGCACGTAATGTTTTTTTTACCTGTTGCTGCTCTAGGGACATACATTTTACTGCATGGAGCGAGCAATTTCAATCGATGCAGTAATAGTATGTCATAGACCGCTCTACACTTTACCTTCCTCTGGAAAATGGGGTTTGAGCAGGATTTTACAGCTGATATCCCTCTGGAAAATGGGGTTTGAGCAGGATTTTACAGCTGATATCCCTGTTTAACACCCGTGGTTGGAGCGAGTTCCGATCGAGGTGTTAACTTGAAGGGCAAAAGTTTAGAAAAGAATAAAAATAAAATAAAAGTGGTTAAAACTGCCCTAAGGAAGAGAGACTGCGAGTGTGTGCCGGCACTAGTGATATATATAGAAAATTATGGAACAATTGCTAGGTAGGATGAGAGGCAATTCAGAGGGAAACCAGCAGTACAGATCTTGAAAGAGAGAGGGAAAAGAGGCTGTAAAAGGATGTCAGAGAATGTTGAAAAGGGCAAGTATATCAAGAGATGGTTGTTTGGATGTTAGTAAATGGAAAGGTTCTTAAAAGAACAAAAGGCTGGTTGCATGATAATGATATGATGGAAATTGCAAGTGGATAGAAGAAAGTTACAGAGGAAGTGACCAGAGGAGGTTATAAAGAAACAGCCATAGAAAATTGTGTGTTATATGAGAGTTAAGACGATGACGGACAAAAACGTTGGACAGACAAAAGACAAAGACAAAATTCCGGAAAAGTTCTACCTCCACCCTAAAATGGTGGATAAATTGCAGAGTGTATGGAAACAAAAGCCCAGACTGGAGGGAGACATGTACAGTGTGGCACCTACACCCAACCCCCACACTGGAATATATCCGGTCATGACTAGATTAGAAAAAGTGCGGGCTCCCAACAAAGAACAAGAAGTAGTCTCAGATGGGTCTACGTAGGGGCATCTCCAAACTTGATAGAGCCTTTAGTAGACCAGTGTATGGGGAATGAGATGTAATTTGCTAAAGATCTTTTGATTTGCACCCACAGCCCTCTCAGCTGTATTTAGCTGTATTTGGCTATTGCTATAACTTTAGAGGACAACTAAGATATAGTACCCAGGGAATAAATGTGGGAGACTGTACCTGCTTATCTAAGAGTCACCTCTCAGAACTTCAAAGTCCAAAAACCCGGGTAGTAACATTTGTTACGGATCTTGGACTTCTGTGGGGAGAACTCTTGGACGTTTGTGCAGTCCCAATTGCAGTCCCTGTTTGTGCAGTCCCTGAGAGGACCCTTGCCATATACTGTAGGTGTTCTATGAGTTTATTCCAGTATACAGTCCTGTAGATTATGGCAAAGATATAAATATGTGTTTTCTCCATATCATGTGTAGTGCTAATGGTATTTCACAATCGTGGACATTGTGCATTGCAGGCTTGGACCTGAGAAATCTTGTGATGTATGTTTAATAACATCAGACATGTAGTGTAAAACTTTAATAATAAACCTAAAGTTTGAAGGGTGTGGTCAAAAGTTTTAGCAATCTGTGTAGGATGATGGAGTGAACTTAGATGTTACAATGGTGTGTTAGATTCCTCCTTTGTTATCCTGGTATGCTGGGACACGTAGTACTACAGACACCACAGGGAGAAGGAGGGGGCTGCCCCTCCCTTTGTCTAGGACTCATAGAACACAGGAGGGGGAGGGGACAAGTGATGGAATGTTAAGATGCATGAAAGGAACAATGAGAATGTGTGTTCATTACTGAGGACTGATAACCTTGACGGCCCTAAGCAGATTTTGGGTTTGATTCGCTGCAACTTCTGTAATTGTAATGTTTTAACCAGGAGTAAAACCTTCCCATGATCCTATACTATTACTCTTATTCAGCAGCTATGACTGAGATAATTATTAGGAGCTTTTTAGGCAGAAGCTATAACACCCCTAGAAGCCTCCTACGTCACTGGCTCTAGTGATGCTTCTGCTCAGTAACACTGTCCCCCAGTATATGCCCCCAGTATTTGCCCCCAGTATGTGCCCCCAGTATGTGCCCCCAGTGTGTGCCCCCAGCATGACTGTATAGTTTGTAATAATGTCTAAGGAATTTGTATTCTGTGTGTCTCCTATTATACAGCATTGATACATCGGCATTGGTCCCAAAACTGTGTTTTTCTGGAATATATTGCTCATTTTCTATTGTTTAAGTTTAAGTTTAAGCCAAGCACCTCAGAGGAGAGGAAACAGGCCTGATGCTCTGCTGATCGCGTGTAACATGACAACCTGGACCCTTCTTGGTTTTGTATCCTACTGCTGCCTGTGTATATAAAGCTTCTGTAGTAGTTTTGGACTATCCTGTTACTATTTCACCTCTTCATGAGTAGAAACCTTGGTTATAAAGTGCCCTCTTTATGATGTATTACATTGAAACCAGCTCCACTGCTTTTGCTAGATTCAAAGGGGGGAGACATGAGGTAGACGGGTTGTATTTAAAATTTTCTATTATCTTAATAATTAATGAACCAGTTACCTTTTAATATGTCAAAACTGAATATATCATTAATCTGCATTTTGAGTATTTTGTAGATGGCTTTAGAAACCAGGAATGGGGTTAATTCTACATCAGATGTGCAGTGATCACACAACATGAGGTAACAGCAACAGAACCACTCCTAACCTACCTGTCTGTACAGGAGGCGGAGGTGAGGGCACTGATGGAGGGGTGTAAAGTGGCAGAGGGTAAGAATGTGAGTCTTTTGGGATTCCTTATGATTCCTAACCTCATATAGTAAGTTTATCAACAACTATGAGACTTTGAAATAGCTGATAGAGGCCTTAGTGTTACAATAAAGGTCCATAATAGAAGGTAAAACCTATAAAGCTATAACACATGAAGTGACCACTGGTTACTAGAAAGCCTAGGGAAAAGGAGCCTGGATCAGTACAGTCCGTGACCCTCACTGTCCTAGTAGGATTATCTATACTCCCTACCCTATGATGGTTCAGTGCACCCACAGGGTGAGGGACTAGTCTAAGACTCTATATGCTCCGTGGTGGATAAGTATTGAGTATCACTTAGATTCCCTTTTGCTACTGTCCATTTACACAAGTATGTTTATATGTGCTTAGTACAATGTAGGGAGAGTAGTGAAAACCCTCATAAATACACTCCGAAGCCGCTTTACCCCTTCCAGAGGTTGCAGATTGGCTACAAAAGGTAAGTAGCTACGAACATGTGCTTATGTGTGTGTGGACCTCTTTTCTGGGTAATCTGAACCCTATCCTGTAACTAAAGCAACTGTAAAGACCACAGCCAGGGATTGAGGAATATGTTATTCCACTTATTCTAGAGACTAAAGTAATAATCCCTATTGGGGCAGTAATATAGTTGATGAGAGCTCTAGGGATTAAAAGGCTTTTTACCTACTGAGGTTGATTTTAGAATTGCCCCATGGATGAACATATACTTCCCTAAGGTTGTCCAGAGGTGTCATAGAGAACTGGTGGGATGTCCAAAACCTGCAGATACATTTTTCTTAGGTGCATAACCAAGTATCTGTTTTAGTTCCAGAACCTGATAAAGTATTTAGAGCAGAGGACCTGCACCCAGGTGATGAGATGGTCCTGATGTGACTAACCTGAAGAGTCTTTTGAAGGGTCATCCCAAATACCTGTGACACATCAATGTGTAGAAACTACAATGAGACTGCGACAGCTGAAGAAGGGCGCAGGACCCAGAAACTGCGGAACATGAATCTGTGTATCTTGATGCTGCTATGGACATTGTTACTCTTACCACTTGCAGCATCACTGGGGAAAGATGTCTTTCATGGGCTATGCAAAAGAAAGCTGTGACAGTGTGTGCGCTGTACTATGTCTAATAGTACTCAGGGGTTGGTAGGGTGACATGTATAAGGATATACACCAATAGGATGCAGAGATTCTACCCTTTACAATGGATTTACATGAATTGTGTTGTGATGTAATGTTCAGGATGCTCAGGAGGGAAGCAGGTGAAGTGGTCAGATAAGTCCTGGATGTGTTATTAGCACATGTCAATGTACCACCTGAGCAGTACCTGAAATTATTCACAAAAGGGAGGAATTGTGAGGGAATAGAATCCATTTTCTATTGTGTTCACACACCATGTCTTTTACAGTGGCCCTATGCTTAGTACCATCCCCCACGCACACAGATAATTTTACACTGATATATTCTGTTCAAGGCTATTGGAATGTGATGCATGCTCAGTAAGTTCCTTTGTCTCAAGAACCTATAAAAACTCTCTCTGCTACCTAAATAAAGGGGAATGCTCAAACACAAGAGGGTCTGAGTGCTTCACCGAGCAGCTCGTACTATACAATGATTTGGACACACATCACATCAGAGATGGGGATATTTCTCTAACACCGTATACAGTGCAGCAGACTAGACTCAGTTTTTAATACACAACCCCCTGAGCAAGTAAAAGATATCATTTTATTTGATTAAATAAAAGTGACGTTTTATTACTTCTTTCTTGTCCGGAAATGGGTTTTCTAATATGCCAATGGCAGATCTGTAAAAATTTGAATCATAGTCTGGCACAATGGAGGAGTAAATGTGAACTCGGACTTGTATGACCAGATTACTATAGCCTTCCTGAGGGGACAATCTCCTGCTTCCAGGAGTCAAAGTATAGTCCGGTATAGTGGAGGAGTAAATGTGAACGGTGACTTGTATTACCAGATTACTACAACCTTCCTGAGGGCCAATCTCTGCCATACTAACAATACGCTGCTTCCAGGAGATGCATTATAGTCCGGCATAGTGGAGGAGTAAATGTGAACTGTGACTTGTATTACCACATTACTACAGCCTTCCTGAGGGGACAATCTATGCTATATTAACAAAATTCTGCTTTCCTGAGAGGATAGTATTTGCTATATTAATAAAACGCTGCTAACAGGAGAATAATCACAGTCTGGCAAAGTGATGGAGTAAATGTGAATTTTTGTCTTTTATTATTAGATTATCCTGAGGGAACAATTTTTGCTATAGTAATAGAATCTTGCTTGTAGGAGACTAATCATAGTTTGGCATAGTGGAGGAGTAAATGTGAACTGTGTCTTGTATTATTAGATCATTACAGCCTTTCTGAGGGGATCAATTTTGCCACAAACGTTAGTTCCAGGGGATAAACCATAGTGTGGCATAGCGGAGGTACAAACATATCCAGATTATTACAGCCTTCCTGAGGGGACATTCCTTGCTACATTAACAAACAAAACTGAAATTATGGTCCCTAAAATACCAGAGAGAAAATTGACCGGATTAGACAAAATGTGGAAAGCCTCGCAATCTAAAACCGGACAAAATAATAAAGAAGAGGCCCAATCACAATGTCTTACACTGAGATAGTGTGAGAAGGTGCTGCAAATATGGAGGGAATATTAGCCCAAATCCTAGCTACAGCCCAGGAGACTAAAGAATCCATAGCAGAACTTAAAAATGAGCTGGTTAATGTTACAGCAGATACCACTATTATAAAGGGTCACCTCAATTCATTGAGGAAGAAATGGTAGAGAAAAATATGTAGAAGAGGTAAAAGGCATACAGGAGGACTGTAATACACATATGCTTTAATAAAAGTTACCTGATTTAAAAAAAAAACAATACAAAAGACTATGCAAACATTCAGTTCCAATGAAAATTCTCACCAGGGCCAGACCCTCAGAAAATTGTTGCTTTTTTGAGAACTTGCCAAGAAAAAGCCCCTTTTCCTAAAAGAATATGATTGGGAAGTTTGTATATTTAAATAACAACAAACAACAAGACTTATGGAACATTGGCCCTCATTTACTAAGGTCCATTGCGTCAGTCTTCTGTCGGACTTTGCACGTTCTTTCTAGGGCAATCTACTTGCACAGGTATTTAAGAAGAGTTTGCACCACATTTGTGTTACACTCAACCCTTTTGTGTCATGGCATAGAATAACTGTTCATGCAACTCCATGTAAAGCCAGATTTATTACTTGCAATTTTTTAAAGTAATTCAGGTGACACCACTGCCCTCCTTATCGCTGTAAGTCACCCCACACCACTCCACTTTTAACCCGATTAGGGACAAGGTGAGTTGAGCCATTGGCTCACGATAGTCCTGGATGTGTTATTAGCACATGTCAATTGTACCACCTGAGCAGTACCTGAAATTTTCACAAAAGGGAGGGAATTGTGAGGGGGAATAGATATCCATTTTTCTATTGTGTTCACACACCATGCTTTTACAGTGGCCTATGCTAGTACCATCCCCCACGCACACAGAAATTTTAACTGTTCTAATTCCTGTCAAGGCTATTTGGAATGGATGCTAGCCTCATAAGTCCTTTGTCTCAGAACCTATAAAAACTCTCTCTGCTACCTAAAATAAAGGGGAATGCTAAACACAAGAGGGTCTGAGTGCTTCACCGAGCAGCTCGTACTATACAATTGTATTTGGACACACAATCACATCAGTAGAGGGGAGATTTCTCCTAACACCGTATACAGTGCAGTCAGACTAGACTCAGTTTTAAATACACAACCCCCACTGAGCAAGTAAAAATATCCCAATTTTTTAATTTGATTAACTAAAGTGAACGGTTTTATACTTCTTTCTTGTCCGGATAATAGGAGTTCTAATATGCCAATGGCAGATCTGTTAACAAATTTGAATCATAGTCCTGGCACAATGGAGGAGTAATGTGAACTCGACTTGTAGACACAGATCTATAGCCTTCCTGAGGCGGACCAATCTCCTGCTTCCAGGAGTCAAGAATAGTCCGGTGTGTATAGGGAGGAGTTAAATGTGAACGGTGACTTTTATTCCAGATTACTACAACCTCCTGGAGGGCCAATCTCTTGCCCATACTAACAACAATACGCTCTTCCAGGGAGACTATAGTCCTGATAGTGGGAGGAGTAAATGGGACCACTGTGACTGTATTACCACTTACTACAGCCTTCCTGAGGGGACATCTATGCTATAATAACAATTCTGCTTTCCTGAGAGGATAGTATTGCTATTTAAGAACAACGCTTGCCTAAAGAACAGGAGAATAATCACAGTCTGCAAAGTGATGAGAGGTAAATGTGAATTGTCTTGTTTAGCTATCTGAGGGATTATTGGGAACAATTTTGCTATAGTATAGAATCTTGTTGCTTAGTAGGAGGACTATACATAGTTTGGCATTAGTGGAGGACGTAAATGAACGGTCTTGTATATTAAGTCATCTTACAGCCTTTCTGAGGTCGATCATTTTGCCACAAAAACGTTAGTTCCAGGGATAATAACCATAGTGTGGCCATAGCGGAGGACAAACACATCCAGATTTATACAGCCTCTGAGGGGGACATTCCTTGCACCATAACAAACAAAACTGGAAATATGGTCCCAAACATTCACCAAGAGACCATACTTACCGAAGATTAGACAAAATGTGGAAAAGACCGCCAATCTAAAACCGGACAAATTAAAAAAAAGGGCCAATCACAATGTCTTACAAGCTAGATAGTGTCTGAGAAGGTGCTGCAAATATGGATGGAATATTTAGCCCAAATCCTAGCTACAGCCCAGGAGACAAGAATCATAGCCGAACTTAAATAAATGAGCTGGTTAATGTTACAGCAGATACCATATTATAATGTCACCTCATTCATTGAGGAAGAATGGTAGAGAAAAAATATGTAGCAGAGACGTAAAGGCATTACAGGAGGACATTAAAAGAGTAATGGAGGCAAAATGTCAGAACGAAAGAAAAAATAATCGTCTTCAGAACCGGTTCTAGGAGAGCTATTTGAGATAGTTGGTTATCAAGAGAGCGTGGAAAGTGTCTCCATGGGATCATCGGAAATGGTTGAGGAGCTACTTTTTGTGTGCTGGGAAAAGGCCTTTCTGCGAACATTATTGTGGGTGGAGAGTCAGAAGAGGCAGCGCGGATCCAGCAAGGGGGGTCGAAGTGATAGTCCATCCAGTAGTCTCCAAAAGGAAGACAGCTTCAACTGGGTCTATATATTCTCTACCTGATTAGATTGGGGCTGAGCATCCCCAGAACATCTTACAAAATGCTTAAATTCACAGATAAGATATATATAGAACTCAAGAGTGAGAAGGCATCTAGGTCAATTATAAATGGTAACAAAGTACAATAATTTCCAGCCTATCGGGATAGGTAACGCAAACAGCCAGAGCCAGTTATGTGGCGGGTAAAAAAAGACTCTTTGAAGCAAAAATTAAATTCTCACTTTTATTCCCCTCCAAGTTGCGGGTGATACATAATATAAAACTTGTTTTTTTTAACATCCCAGAAGGAGTTCACGTAATGGCGTGGCGCCAAGGATCATGATCGGGTCAACCAAATAAACTATTGAGGTGTAAGTGAGTTTAAGTGCAGTGCGATACTGGTTTTTCTTCTTCTTTTTGTTATGTGCGGAAAACGGATGGCGGGAAAGCAATAAGAGTGGGATCATGGTGGGGCGGGGGAAGTGTGGTCCAGATACTGTGCAGGAGGTATGTTTATTTTTTTTTCTAAGTTTTAAAGGATGAATCAAAGAAAACGGATTCTATGCGGGACTCAGAGATTCTTAGTGAAAGAGAGGAAACATTGGGGCACATTACTTACGCTTCCCATTCGCGACCAGCGCGCATTCTGCTCACAGGATATTCGGGTCCCGGCCGGGATTTGTTAAGGTAGTTCCTCGCCGCCACCAGGTGGCGCTGCTGCCTGAAAATCATCTCAACGCGCCGGGAATGCACCACCTCGGACAAGTGAGGTAATGCGCTTCCTGAGCGCACTTTTCGTGTTTTTAAATGCGGCGGTGGTTTTTCCGAATCGTGCTGTTTTGCTTCGCCACGCCCCCGATTTCCGTTTCGTACGAATGCCGGCGCCGATTGCGCCCAATTCCGATCTGCGTGCGACCAAAATCCCGGGGAAATCAGTACAATCGGCGCAAAATCGGAAATATTTCGGTTAACACGTCAGGGAAAACGCGAACGGGCCCTTGTAAATGACCCCATTGTATGATAATTGGCATAGTCAATAAACATCTACGGGCTATTATAGTTCTCCTAGAGATAAATTTGACACCAGAATTTGGTGACTGTTCAAATTTTGTAAAAACAATCAAATTAAACTTTTAAAAAGGAAATTAAATTGGACTGGAGGTAAAAACTGTTACTCTCTTAAAAGTAGAAGGTGTTTTTACACTTTTTTTTATGTCCAAAAATTGTGGACCGTACTCAGTAACTAAAGTTGGAATGGTTATTTGTTCCATCTTGGTTTTTGGATTGACTGAAGTTTGTCTGTCCCCATTTTCGACAGTCTTCCTGGCACTTAAAGTTATCCATTTTGGATAGCCGCTGGCATATAGTCTAGCACAAATTCACTCATGATTTCCTTACTTGATCAACTATATCACTACAGTTTGTTCTTGACCTGTTCTTCTCCCGTACTTATATGGCATTTTTGTGTATGTGGGATGTAGATGTGGGTGAGCATGTGTTCCTGCCATCATTTTGTGTGTACTGGTATTTATTTCTTCCTGTGGCGCTGCCAATATGTTCCAGATCCAGGAACATTATTTTTTTGTGTTGTAATGAATGCGTGAAACTCAGTCTTGCACTATTGTTGTTAATGTTATGCATGAAGACTGGTATGGCAGACTCTTCCCTGGTCCATATTAGCAGGAGATCGTCCA
Source organism: Engystomops pustulosus (assembly GCA_019512145.1). Lineage (NCBI taxonomy): Eukaryota > Metazoa > Chordata > Amphibia > Anura > Leptodactylidae > Engystomops > Engystomops pustulosus. The sequence continues at coordinate 106,637 of WNYA01000222.1, read as the reverse complement.
TGAATCTGCCATACCCCTCCACTCTGTCCGAGAAGGGATTCCTGACAGAGAGAATACACTCATCCTACCACCAAGACAGCACCAAGAATATATCTATGAAGTTCACCATTCAACAATACAAGAGACTATGCAACATGTCAGTTACCCATGGGAATATCCCCTGTGAAATTCTCACCAGGGCAGACCCTCAGAAAAAATTGTTGCTTTTATTGGAACTTGCCAAGAAAAAGCCCCTTTTTCAACTAAGAGAATATGATGGAATTTGTATATTTAACATAACAACAAACTCAAGACTTATGGAAACATGGCCCTCATTTACTAAGGTCTAAGGGTTCTTTCTAATTGCAATCTACTTGCACAGTGTATTTAAGACGAGTTTTGCACCACATTTGTGTTAACACTCAACCCTTTTGTGTCATGGCATAGAATAATGTTCAGCACTCATGTAAAGCCAATATTATTACTTGGCAATTTTTAACAGTAATTCAGGTGACAACTGGCCCTCCTTATCGCTGTAAGTACCCCACATACCACTCCACTTTTAACCCGATTAGGGACAAGGTGAGTTGAGCCATTGGCTCACAGAGGGGAGACAACTCCCGTTGTTCACGCAAAATAGGCAATGCCTCGCGCTGTTTCCTACATCACTCAAGTTCTTCATTTTGCTGAGGATATGGGCTTGCTGCACAGGAACAGGGTAGGAAGAAGGGGGGGGGGGTGTTCTGTGTGTGTTTACGTGGTTGGGACCTGCTTTGTTGGTGCATGACAGGGCATTAAAGGAAAGGAGTGCCATTCAAAGTAAATTAGCTATAAAAATTTTTAGTTTTATGGTAGTGCGGACATATTAGGGTTTATTTTTTGCGGGGTTAGAACAAAAAAACAAATGCACAAGGCACTGAGCTAGGTTGGATAAACATTATAGAGAATAATAATAATAATAATCTTTATTTATATAGCGCCATCATATTCCGTAGCACTTTACAAATCATAGGAAACAAATACAAATATAATAAAACATGACAGAGCACAACATTCGTATGGAATAAGAGGAGTGAGGTCCCTGCTTGTAAGAGCTTACAGTTTATGAGGAGGAGTGGGGAGACACAAGAGGTAAAAGAATATATATTGGTCAAGCCATTCTTAAGGGAATATAACAAAATATAATAAATGGAATTGCTGTCACTTGAACCAATCATCAGCCGTCATCTTATATACAAGGTCCAGGGTGAATGGGACTGCAGAGAAGTCTGGTGCCTGTTGGTTGCTGGATAACAGATGGGAGGAGGACACAGGACGGGTTAGTAAAAGAGTTAAAACTTCATGCAGTTAATGAGTGTTATAGGCTTGCCTAAAGAAATGGGTTTTAAGAGCACGTTTGAAACTTTGGAGGTTATGTATTAGTCTCATAGTCTGGGGCAGAGCATTCCATAGAATGGTTGCAGCTCTAGAGAAGTCTTGGAGACGCGAGTGGGAGGTCAGCACTAGGGTAGAGGTTAATTTAAGATCACTGGCGGATCTAAGAGCACGAGTTGGGCGATAGACTGAGATAAGAGAGGAGAGGTAGGGGGGTGCAGCATTATACAGAGCTTTGTGGATGAGGGTTATTATTTTAAACTGTATTCGAAAGGAGGCTGGCAGCCAGTGCAGCGACTGGCATGAACTGGAGGCATCCGTGTAGCGTTTAGTCTGAAAGACGAGCCTGGCTGCTGCATTAAGAATCGATTGGAGAGGAGAGAGTTTGGTGAGTGGAAGACCGGTTAGTAGAGAGTTACAGTAGTCTAGTCGAGAGTGAATCAGAGCAACAGTTAGCATTTTACAGGTTTCAAATGTGAGAAACGGTCGGATTCTAGAGATGTTTCTGAGATGCATCCGGCAAGAGCGAGCAAGAGATTGAATGTTTGGCTCAAAGGAGAGGTCGGAGTCTAGCACAACCCCAAAACAGCGGGCCTGCTGCCTTAAGGTTATGGTGACCCCACAGACTGATATGGAGAGGTTAGGATAGGCTCTGTTAGTGGATGGTGGAAAGACAAGAAGTTCGGTCTTAGAAAGATTAAGTTTCAAGAAGAGAGAGGACATGATGTTAGAGACAGCAGAGAGACAGTCACTAGTGTTCTGGATTAAGGCAGGGGTGATGTTACGTGCTGAGGTATACAGCTGGGTGTCATCAGCATAAAGATGATATTGAAAACCAAATCTGCTGATGGTTTGTCCAATGGGGGCAGTATAGAGGGAGAAGAGAAGAGGACCTAGGACTGAGCCCTGAGGAACCCCGACACTGAGAGGAACAGAAGAAGAGATAGATCCAGAAAAGGAGACACTGAACGTGCGGTCAGAGAGATAGGAGGAAAACCAAGAGAGTGCAGTGTCCTTTAGGCCAATGGAGCGAAGCATCCTAAGGAGGAGCTAGTGGTCCACAGTATCGAACGCTGCCGAGAGATCCAGAAGAATGAGGAGAGAAGAGTCACCTTTGGATTTAGCAGTTTACATTGGAGACTTTAATAAGAGCAGTTTCAGTGGAATACATAGAGCGGAAACCAGATTGCAGGGGGTCAAGGAGGGAGTTAGCTGAGAGAAAACGGGAAAGTCGAGAATAGACCAGGCGTTCCAGGAGTTTGGAGATGAAAGGGAGGTTAGAAACTGGTCTGTAGGTAGCAGCACAGGATGGGTCCAGGGAAGGCTTCTTTAGTAATGGGGTAACAACAGCATGCTTGAAAAATGAGGGAAAGACACCAGAAGAGAGAGGTTGAAGATTTTAGTGAGGTGAGAAGTGACTGCTGGGGAGAGAGACTGTACCAGATGTTAGGGGACGGGGTCACTGATGCAGGTAGTGGGGCGAGCAGAGGAGAGAAGCCTGGACACTTCTTCCTCTGTGACTGGCTCAAAGGAAGAGAGTGAACAGGGTAAGGTATCAGAGAAAAGGGGATTTATGGAGTTAGTGGACTGAGAAATTATTTCCTGGCGAATGCAGTCGATTTTATCTTTAAAGTAGGAGCCATATCTTCAGCCCCAAGGTCTGTGACAGGTGGCTGTACCTTTGGTGTTAGTAAGGAGTGAAGAGTATTGAAAAGCCTTTTGGGGTTGTTAGAAAGAGAAGATATTAGATTAGTAAAATAGACCTGTTTAGCAAGATGGAGAGCAGAGTTATAGGATTTGAGCATAAATTTAAAGTGAAGAAAGTCAGAGGAAGTGCCCGATTTTCTCCACAGACACTCGGCACTCCTGGAGCACTTACGAAGGAAACGGGTTTGTGCCGTGTGCCAAGGTTGCCTACATCTGTGTCGAAAGGCTCGAACTGACGGTGGTGCCACCTTGTCTAGGGCACTTTTGAGAACATCATTATAATGATTAGTAGCCAGGTTAGGACAGGAAAGAGAGGAGATGGAGGACAGCGATGGATGCACAGATTCTATGAGGTGGGGAACACTAATGGCACGTGGGTTCCGGTATGTGTGATAAATGGTCTTATTCTGTACAGGACAAGAACTATTTACAGTAAAAGAGAGAAGATTATGGTCTGAAAGTGGAAAGTCAGAGAAGGATATAATCATGACTGAAAGTATTGGCTCCGAAACCACAGGACCCATTTTTGTGGTAAGAGGCAGCCATGTTAGATTGGTAGGTCAGTGCCTTCTCATATATGCAGGTGACATTCTTAGCTTCAAAGACTTCAGCAATAGCCGGGAATCGAAGAGATTTATAGTGGCAGATTATAACTAATTAAGTCGCCATGAGTAGATGGCCAACTATCATTTTAAGTCCTATCAATAGGAGAGCGAGCTTTGCTTGTAGGATGAGTGGCTTGTTGGTTAGAGCACTAAAAAGTGTTTCTATCTTACCAAACAAAAGGGGCACCAGGTTACATCCCCATAAAATATGAAAGAAAGTCCGTCCATTACCACAGCCTCTCTCCAGCACTGCGGGGAGGTGGAGAGGCAAATTAGGTTTAGTTGTGAGGCTTTATAGTACTACATAAGCATTGTTTTGGTCTCCACTTTCTTGTGCTTGATTTGGCTGAACTGAGAATATATAGCTGTAAATGCCATCCTGAGGGTGAAGGGAGGAGCTACCAGCTGGGCAGAGGATTTATCACCTACCACGCTATATAAAAAGCAATATAATTTGTTTTCTTGGATCAGCTGCTCAGAAATCTAAAGATCTCAGAGTCGATGAAGGGAGAGGGAATGTAGTTTCAGTAGGAAATATCTGATCCTATATACAGGAAAAAATTCAGATGTTGTTATGTTGTATTTTGTGGCCAAATAGTCAGGATGCATGATGCTGGATTAGTTTCGGAGGTCATGGATGGAAGCGACTCCTTTCTCTCTTCAAACTGCACCATGTGCCAGACTGGTCCTCCATAATCTGCCAGTCTTTTTTCTGGTGCACACAGCTTAATGCGCATGCACCAAAATTATGTTTGGACTTCCAATGGTAGAAAAATGTTCCTAATAATATATGTAGGACTGTGGAGGGGACAATCCCCACATTTTGGAAATCAAATCAAAATATAGAAGCAGTATATTTACTATGTACTGCAATACAATTGGATTGCAGTATATTGTATAAGTGTTTTTTTTACCATTATTTCAGCCTTCCTAGTGTACTTGAACCCTAGGGGGCTGAAATAATAGTAAAAAAATGAAAAATATTAAAACTAAGAAAATAAAAATTGTAATCTCCCCTCTTTTCCAAGAACACATATAGTAGTAAATAAAATAAAATCACACATCTGTTAGATATTGGAGTGTCCCAAGATGTCTGTTTTATTAAAATATGAAAACAATTATTCCCGGTGATGAATCCTGTAACAGAATATAACATCTAAATGCCCAATTTGCCGCTTTTTTGCTTCCACTAAAAATTTTAATAAAAAGTGAAAAAGGTGGCACACTTTTCAAAATGGCATCAATGCAATTGCCAAACCATCTCGCAAACAATGAAATCTTACACAGCTCCATGCGGTGAAGTATGAAAAAGTTACCGTGTCAGAATATGGCGATGCAAGGCATTTTTTTTAATGCAAAGTTTTTAGATTTAAAGGTATTAAGATGTAACTAAACTATATAAATGTGGCATAAAAAAAAAATTCCACCACATTTGGATTTTTTTTCTAGCTTCCCAGTACATAACACAGCATACCAAATGGCAGCCACAGAAAGTAGAATTTGTCTTGCATATAACAAGCCCTCATACAGGTTTGTAAATTTAAAAAAATTGTTACGTCTTCTGGAATGAGAAAAGTGAAAATCAGAAATGCAAAAAAAAATTAAAAACTTGGTCATTGAAGGGGCTAAACACTCCAGTCACAGATAATTCATTGCACAATGCAGGGAGCGGGGCCTGAAGGGTAGACCGTGACCCTTTCTAGAACCTAGATTCATGAAGTGGAAGCGCCTCTCCTGCACTGCGCCTCATCTGTGCTGCACCTCACATATCACATGTTTTCTCTCCTATTATATGTGTCATCTGAAATGCTCTCGAGCTGTCTTACATCTGATAAGCCTTTTCAGGGGGAACCAAGCAGAAGATTGCTTTATCAAAATAATATAACAATAAATTTGTTCTCAAATAATGTCTTTAATTTAGTCAAATGTAATCCATTCTATACCAGATGATAAAAAAACCCAAATCTGATATTACAGGGATCACTGCTTTGTGATGCAACTTACTTATTATAACTTACTCGATTTATTTTTATATGCACTGGTGTTATGTATAACCACAGATCTCCATCATAAACCATAACAAGTTCCTCCCCCCGCTGTCCGGGGATGTCATCCTCCTACCGCACATGGTGCTATCTGGGGATGTCATCCTCCTACCGCACATGGTGCTATCTGGGGATGTCATCCTCCTACCGCACATGGTGCCATCTGGGGATGTCATCCTCCTACCATACATGGTGCTATCTGGGGATGTCATCCTCCTACCGCACATGGTGCTATCTGGGGATGTCATCCTCCTACCGCACATGGTGCTATCTGGGGATGTCATCCTCCTACCGCACATGGTGCCATCCGGGGATGTCATCCTCCTACCGTACATGGTGCTATCTGGGGATGCGCTGGGCTGGAGTCCACCTTCCACACGTGCACATGCGCCACTTCAGTGCATGACGGGAGCGATTCTCCTCTCTCTTGCTCGCTCTTGCAATGCACTGAAGTCGGGCATGAGTAGTTTGCCGCTGAGCTCGGCACTGGGGGTTCACCACGCTTGTACCGGTTCAGTGCATCACAGGCACGAGTGTGAGATGATCTGTACCCAAAGGAGCAGATTATAAGTTACTACATGCCTTCCACCTGTGTCTGGTCTGTAGTCACTGAGTAACCTCCTAATATAGGTGACATTACTATGTAATATGCTGCACAGTGGTAATATGTAATGTGCGCTGTTATGGAGCCAGGACTAACTATTGAGCATCCAATCACAGCACACAGCTCCACCTTTGGTTTTGGTTATTCTCTTCCACTATGGAAGAAAATAATGGAAATCAAACACTTCCATTTACCATTTACCATCACATACAATAGTTGTGCTTTGGAGGGTAAGTCATGCTTCCACTATTATCATGTAAAAAATTATATTTCTTATAAATATAAAAAAAATAACAATATTTCTTATACTGTAGCAGAAGCATGATGTAAGGTAACTATCCATACATGTAAGTCTAAAGTATTAGAAATATTGCCCCAGGACCAGAGGACTCTAGTTACTCCACTGCATCCAAGTGCTTAACCATCACAGGTCCTTCGGTGGTTTCCTGCCTCTCCTGTCATCTTCCGCTCTTAATGCTGGACCTAACCCATGTGCTTCATATTGCTGCATAGTGTTGGGGGTGACATCACTCATGTACATTATTTTGTAAGTAATGACAAGGATATTGCAGAGGGATCTGTTCTCCCGGTGCACAGTTTTCTCACACAGTTTCCTCTTCTCCTTTGCAGTTGCTTCTGGATGCTCTGCAGAACCTGTAATCTCCGGTAAAGACGAGTTTATCACTTTTTGAGGGATTTTATCACCATGTTCTCTGTATTTGAAGATGGCCATAAAAACAGGTGACGGTCGGAGGATTTACCACATACATTTCTCATATATCTTGTATCTGAACATGTGATTAGTTCAATTTTATTCAATTCACCTGATTTACTGAGTTCTGTAGCACAGGGACAAATGTGTCTAAGATCTACTAGAAGGGTAAATCATACCGACTTTTCTAAGCCAAAACTGAAAATTACAATCATAGAGCAATAAGTGGCATCGGGCCACATATCCTCAGGACATTTATGGCAGGTTTTACTGTCTTTAATTCCATTAATTAAATAAAAAATATTATAAAAATGTTAGAAATAGTAAGAGTACAGCAAACAATATTAATATTCAACAAAATATTATTAATTTCTAAATACCATTTATTTAAAGATGGTCGTAATAACGGTCTGAGGATATACCACATACATTTTTCATATGTCTTGTATCTGAACATGATTTACTGAGTTCTGTAGCACAGGGACAAATGTGTCTAAGAAGTACTAGAAGGGTAAATCATACCGACTTTTCTAAGCCAAAACTGAAAATTACAATCATAGAGCAATAAGTGGCGTAACTTGAAGCTGACGGGCCCCAGTACAAAGTCTGTGCCTGGCCCCCGATTATAATGTGTGCTTTACAGAACTTTTCTTCTTATATGGGAAAGTGACACCTTATGGGTCCACTAAGCATCTTGGGCCCGGTTGCCTTCTCTGCACCACCTCAAGTTACTCCCATGAGAAATATGATAATGCATCGGATTGTCGGATTATTTGTCAAGTCTCCATACAATGATATTTGAATAGAATTTTCTCTGAATCAGGTCAAATTCACTGAGGACAATATACCATACTCACTAAAACTTTGGGATATTTGGCTTTTGGGTTTAATTTATAGAAAAAGTCATACTATAACATAAGAGTCGGGCATATAAGTAGAAGCAGGCAATGGTGATTTCTTCATTTCAAAGTTATTTAAAAACAAAGGCCAACAACAGTGGTGGGTATGCCTCCACAAAATATGTCAATGTCTCAATAACTTGACATGTGGCTTTTAGCATCAACCAGATGCTGTTCACAAGAGGCATGCTGGGGCGTGGCATCCCAATCTTCCTCAAGGGCGACCTTCAGGTCATTGAGATTCACAAGTACAGAGTTACCCTGTGACTCAGCTGATCCAATGGGTTTATAATGGCAGTCAGGTCTGGAGAGATTGCAGTCAACTCCATTTCAAGTCCCTTAATCTCCATCAGTTATTCTGTCATGACACGTTGGCATCCAGGAAGATGATATAAGGCCTGTGTTATTTGTGTAGACGCTCAATGACTTTTGATCTTGTCACTGTAACATTGATTTTTGAGTGTTATCTTGGTCTCATAATGTCAAAATGTGGTCAGTATGATGAGGAGGACTGTTTAAATACTAGTTCTAAATGAACCAGGAAATTGATTGTACAATTCATTATTTAAATACCGGCTGTGATTTTGATGTTAAGCTCCAATGTTAGAGAGAAGCGAAAAATGCTAAAATAATGAAACATTGATCAATTTGATGTGTGCATTCAAATGTTTAGTAAAGATGGCCTGGAGTGCACAGAGTGAGGAACCACAGTCCTCAACATCCCACTGACATCCGAATGATATCCTGCTCAGAGAGCCTCTGTCTCAGCTTGGCTGTGGATGCTTGAAGGTACTGGCCTTGATTGAAGAATTGACTGAGATCTGTGTCCTCTCTGTGGGGTAAGTTATTATCCTGCAGTTTAATGTAGCCTACTTTTGGCCCTGCTGTTTTAGTTCTGCTGCTGCATCTCTCCAGCCAATAAGCCCTTAGTACTATCACCAATACAAGAAGCAGTAGAATAGATACAATTCATGACGGTTTGCCTAATTTGCCTAAGACGGTTGGAGGCACCCTGACCCGAATGGTTTCACACCAGCAAGAGGTTCGAATTTTAATCTCGGTCACTTGTAATGTGATATACAGGTGGCGGGAAGGACCAACTACTCCATCCTGACATGGTGAAAGGCAGTTCCTCTGGAGAGACATGGGGGGGGGGTTGACATTAGATTAGTTAGAGCAATGGATCATAAGCCTACAACCAGGATTAGATTGTAAAGGATAGATTCGGTGGCCTTCCCTATATTTAAGGGAAAGCAGCAGGGATGCCCGCTCCCCATTTCTCTTTGTTCTCTTTGTCAAGCCTCTTGCAATATTAACAAGGAGGAAGGTAGGATACAAGGATGTAGGAGTGTTGGGGAGAGGGGTGCGGATAATTAGTTAGGGACTCCCAGGATGTGATCTCGTGTAATGAACTAGGAGAAACTCATCCTGCTGCTGCTGGAAAACAACACTGCTGGTTATAACTTTAGAAAGATTAAGGTCCCTGGCCGGTGGGGGGGGGGGGGGGTAAAGGCTGGTATTTTAATCCCCAGTTTTATTAAATCCCTCCACTGAAACATCAAAAAATGTTGTATATTTGTGATTTTATTGACCCAAAGAATAAAGGAGAATTGTCATTTGAAGTGCACAGGGAAAGTCATAAATCCAGATCCGACAAAAAAAAACCTTGTCAAATGTGTTTTTAGTCAATTTCACTGTGTTTGGATTTTTCTAGCTTTCCAGGACTTGTTCTAGAATATTAAATACTGACACTAGGAAGTACAATTTGTTACACAAATCGTCCTATGCAATGTGTACAGTATATGGGATCAGACCGACGTCTCATGTGCAGCCGCCTTAGAGCACATTTTAGGTTCATCATGAAATTTACCCAAAGTGCCAAATATCGCAAAGTTTTTGTGAGTAAAGAATTTATAACATAGATAAAAAGTCATTGAAAACATTGGGAAAAGGTAAAGATTGGCTGCAATTACCTGTAATATTGGACACTTCCCCCTCGGCACATGGGACACAGTTATAGCAGCAGACATGACGTCCTCCATTAGGAGCCTTCCTCAATCCTGGAGAACATCGATCATTACACCGAGACTCTGGCTTCTTCCAAAGGGATAAAATGTAATAAAATTGGATTGTAACAAAGAATCTGTGGAACTTATACAAAATGCTTCAATATATCATTTCAAGGTGGTCCTCTAAACCATTTATTGCTAAAAAGCCAAATGATACAATGTCCTCACATTAAATGCAGCACATAAAAACAAAGGAAACATTTTTTTTCCTGGGACATTTTTTGCCTTTCACAGATTGATGTTTTCTGTTTGTTTTAATGTAATATACAGAAACATAATTTATATATTTTTTAATTTTGAATGCATTTGATTTTCTTTCAACTTTTTTATTAACTCTTGTAGGGGCTTGAAGGCTCAGCCCCATTTTTTGTATTCTGACTTGCGTTGCTTTATGTGTTACTTGTTTACATTGTTACTTATCAAAGCGATTATGAGATTGTTTTTTCCTCACATTTTCTACCTCATTTTAGCGATAAATTTTGGCTGATAAGTTTTGCGTGTGTTTATATAAAAAAATAAAAAGTCATTAATTTTTTGAAAAATTTGCCACCTTAATCAAATCAAAAGTTTTACCACCTAAATAATTTCTGTCATTTCCCATATGTCTGCTTTAAATTTTCATAACTTTTAAAATGTCTAGACAACTTATTTTGATGACACGCGGCTTACAAATCAAATATCGGTTTTCTGTATTTTCACAATTTACTATTTTGCGGATAATTACAGTTTTTAATGAATTTTTAAATATATAACATTAAAAACCCCATTTATATATTAACCCATTTTCAAATGTGGCCCACAAGTTATCAGAAACAGCTTTTAGGAAGATTGTTAAAGGGGTTTTTCCATGAATTCAAGGATAGGGCCTAACTTACTGATCGATGGGGGTCTCAGTGATGAGACCCCCCACAGATCATGAAAACGAGGGGTCCAATCAGGTCCCATGTATTTCAGTTGGACCCCTCGTTGCTCTATGAGAGTAATGGAGTCCACCACCTATCAGCAAGTTAGGCCCTATCCTGTGGATAGGGCCTAACTAGAATTCGTGGACAAACCCCTTTAATGCCTTGAAATCTTCATAGTAATTAAATCAAAAGGGGAGGTGAAATTTGGAATGGTCAAATTTTGTCGGTTATACGTTCATTTAGCCCTAAAATTTACACATTTCCAAAAGATAAAACCCATATTAAAATTTGTCATGCAATTCCTCCTGAGTACAGAGACCCCCCACATGTGGCTGTTACTTGTTTTATGGGCGCACATCGAGGCACAGAAGGGAAGGAGCCCTGCAGCTGCCAGGATTTTAGTTGGCCCCTTTTGTAGGCTATAAAATTTTTAACTTTTTCATCATTGGGGCCATTGGGGGCATTTTTTTTGCGGGATAACATGCATTTCCCAGTGTTACCATTTTGGGGTTGGTATCTCCTATTGTTGAAAACTTTTTTTGAGGGTAGGAATAGAAAAGCATCAATTCTGTACTGGATAATTTTTGGTGGGTTTTTAAAGTTTTTTCTTTCTATATCGTGTTCATCAAGAGGGTTCAATAATGATCTACCATGTGATGATCTAATAATACCCTGCAATACTGATGTATTACAGGGTATTAGCTGTATCACATGCACATGCATAGGCTGACACTGTGCCTTTAATAGAATAGTTAGAAAATGGGCAGAAATAATATCATTTTTTATGTACACAATGAACTATTTATAATAAGTAGAATTACTGTTGGTGCATTAGAAGAAGTTGGACATCGGGTTTCACTGGTGCCGATCCCGGTTGTTTAACCCCTTACACGCCGTGATCAAGCAAGACCGTAGCTTTTTAGTATGTTCCCTATTGATTGGACCGCCCAGTGTGCCCCGAGGCTGTCGCCTCCTCTTCACACTGGGCTCCGCCTCCTGGCAGGACCCGGCTGCAAGTAACTGAGCATGCGCAGCATGTACACTTACACATGTTACTTACATTGTACACTGCAATACAAGCGTATTGCAGTGTAAGGGCTTGAACTAGCAGTTGGATGAACGCTTGTTCAAGCCCAAGTTTAGAAAATTTAAAAAAGGTAAAAAAATAATAATTTCATAATAGTTAAATAAAATAAAAGTCCCCTAATCTGCCCAATTACTTATAAAATCCAAATAAAGTATATAAAACACAAAAACACAAAAAAGTACATATTTGGTATCACCGCGTCCGTATCAATCTGTACAATAAATCTAAAACAATATTGGACTCGCTCGGTGAACGAGGTAAAAAAAAAAAAATTCCCGTAATATACAATTTTTAATCAAATACCCTCACAAAAAATGTTCTAAAGAGTTATCAAAAAAAGTTACGAGTCCTAATATGATACGACTGAAAAGAACAAATCTTTTCACATAAAATAAGCCCTTAACCAGACCTGTCAACAGAAAAATACATAAGTTAATACCCCTGAAAATTTGTTGTAAAAAAAATTTCGCCAATATTGGTTTTGCTCAGTAAAATTGAGCAAAAATAACAAAAACTATATAAATAAGGTATCACTGTAATGATAGTGAACCAGAGAATACAGATAAAATATTATTATTATTATTTTATGGTGAGTGCTGGAAAAAAAGTGTTAAAAGTCCCAAATAAAAATTGAAATCTGAAATCAGGTCATAAATCGTGGAACGTTGCAGAAATCAAGAAAATGGTGAAGTTTGAAGGGAGCACAAACAAGTCCCAATGAGCACATGCACCATTAAAAGACCCAATGAAATAAAGAAAAGGCAAACAGAAAGTTTGGTACATGCGCCCATATGTGTAAATAAAATTGGCAGAGAACAAAAATGCATTTTAAAATAAGTGATATTAAACTCCAGAATTATGGCACAAATCACTTAAAGGGCTATTCCTCCCACGAAGACAAGTTTCTTATATGAACTCAGGATAACAAAATATCACATTCTCTAATTCACTATTATTAACAAAAACACAGCATTTCACAGATATTAGTCCAACCTGTCTCTATCAGTCCTGCTGTACACAATTTGGGTTTTGCCATGCTTGCAGAATTTTTGTGTCTTTTTGCTCTGAGCATGTAGCTACGCCCCTTGCACGGAGCTCAGAGACACTCACTGATTCACTTCCTGCCAAGACTTCGTGAGCAGAGAGGAGCTGCAAACTACAGACAGATAAGTGATCCAGGGGAAGGGGGAGGTAGGAGCATATCTGTGAGAACACAGATGTAGCAGGGCTGATAGTGTGTAAAAGGCATCTCATGCATTTCTCATATGTTTCATCTCTTGCTATGTATCAGTGTGTTAGTACAATGTCAGAAGCCAGATGTAAGTGTATTTACACCTGGACCTTGATAATCTATCCACATTGTCACCCCACAGAACTCGATGGATGATAATGTGTCTGCTTAGAGAGGCCCCACCCTTACCCAGGGATTATGCACTGAGCAGCCTAGAGAGTCTTAGGAGCTAAAACAGCAATACAACTGAGTAAAATTGCAAAGTAAGGGTTAAAATGATCTTTATTGTGTTAACATCACTAGGGGATGGAAATGTGAAAACCCCTTTAGTAATTTAACTGTATATCACATCATCCGCAGCTACCAAAAGCCATCCTGGTAAATCCCACACACTATTCAGCACATGCGTCTTGACAAAGCAAAGATTTAACTGGGATCTGATTTTGTGATTCAGTAACAGAAAATGCAGATTTGTGTTGTCAGACGTTTCCGATTTTTGTGTGTGTGTGAGCCATTTCACTATCCTGTAAGTTAAGGAACAATATAATAGATACAAAAAACACTTTATGTGGAGTGAGATCCTGGATTACATCACATTCATCTCACCCTGTTATTTTTCCATCTGATATTTGCAGTTTCTGGATAAATCTCAAAATCCCAAGAATCTTGAAATTGCCCAATACCCAAATCCTTTAATTTGAGTGCATATGTACGATCTACTTGGACCATCCAGTTCCTTAATTCCCATGTAAAAGGCACTTGTCTCCTCTCATTAAAGGAAATCCCACTCCCGCTGGGATCCGTGTAGTGAATGTATTTCATGTATTTCTGCAACTGAAAAACATGCAATAAACATAATACATTAAATCCACAATAAAATATCATCTACAAGAGTGGAAACTTGTTGTATAAAATATATCTGTAATCACCATATAATAAGTTATACTTCACACCAGAGAACGAGCATTAATTGGATTCTGGATGGAAGGTAACTATTTGCTTTCCCACTGTCAAAAAATGTAGGGTCTAGCAAAGTCTGTGAGAAAGCTGCAGACACAATGTCAGAGAGAGGGAAGGAGACAAGCAATGCCAATCCCTCTGTTGGACCTGTCAGCAGGATATTCTGTGATTTCCGATACAGCTGAGGGAGCCCCGCCCATTGTACAGCTCACACCAGGACAGAAATCAGCTGTAGGAGATCTAACTGTATATTTATTATATCATTAGTTGGGAACTTTCACTTTCGAAACCATTATTGTAAGAAACTTTCCGTAAGTAAATTATTTAGTGCTGCATGGTATATATGTAAACCCATCATGGACTAGGGGCACTGAATATATCTAAAATAACTACAGGAAAGTGTATAAATAAATTTGAGGGACTGTATATAGTTGTCCACTGAGCATTGATCTGGTCACTTAGATACACACAAAGGTTGATTCTGGTGCTATAGTTATGTATTGAGCTTTGTTCTGGTGTTCCCTTTCTGTTTGCAGCCTTATTCTGCTACTGTATGTAGATTATGAGCTCTTCTCTTGTATAGTATTTTTGTACGAAGATTGTTATTTAAAATTTTTCTATTTTGATTTTGTCAGTATAATGAGCTTGTCATCTGATCATGTGTCTGTATCTATGAATCAAGTTTGGTTGTGATGCTGTTTTTGGTACTGCGTTTAATATATCAAAGTGGTTGTGGTATTAAAATGGTTGTGGCGTTTTAATATATGTTCTTATGGTCTATTTTCTGTCTGGGATTTTTTTATAAAAAGTCCCAAAAAAGTCTCAGAATGCATAAAAAGTCTTAGCACATAGACCAGCAGGGGACTGGAGTAAGTATGAGACTTTTCATGACGCTTTGCACGGTGTTGCACTAGCAGTAGTTCTATGTTTAGGCCAGATTAATGAAGAGGTGTATATGAGACTTTTTTAGTAGTGAAAAGTCGCAAAAACCCTCAATTTGACTACTTTGAGACTTTTTTACGCCAAAAAAAACCCAGTAAAACCAATGACAAATAACCCCCTGAATGTACTACTATGATAGGGAAGTTGTTATAAAGATGGATTTCTTTCAATTCTGAGTAAATGAAACTTATTCTAAAACAATGATAAATATGTTTTTAACACAAAAAAACCTCAGGAAAATTACAAAATAATAATAACAATTCCTTTATTCATATATGGCCCACAGATTCCACAGTGCTGCACAGTGCTTGCCAAATAAGTCTGTCCCCATTAAGCTCACAATCGAATTAATCTACCAGTATGTTTTTGTTTTTTTTAAGTGTGGGAGGAAACCGGAGGACCAGGAAGAAACCCACACAAACACGGAGAGAACATACAAACTCTTTGCAGATGTTGACCTTGGTGGTATTTAACCCAGGAACCCAGTGTTGCAAGGCTGTAGTGCTAACCACTGAGCTACCATGCTGCCAGTGAATCATAAGTAGTGTTGTGCAGACCCGATCTGAGTCCATGCCAAATATTTGGTTTCAGGTCTGACATAAGAGCTCAACCGGAAAAACTGATTGAAGGACTGCAGGGCATTTCTATTCTTATACTGTCTAATAGTAAAAATAATAGTAATAGTTTCTATGCTCATACTGTAACATTTTGCGGTGTGAAATCTGCTGGTGTTATTGGCCAGTTGGGACATGTGACCCTTTGACCAGATAAGGATAGAACTTTAAATTTCATAATTTAATAATTGCCCATTTCGGGCCAGGTTGAAGAACTTGGTGCATATATACAGTACATACTGTCCTATAGCGCAGTAAGTGTATGTCAATACTCATACTACCTAAAAAAAATGGCATTTCTATACTCAAACCATAAGGGAGATGAAACATGGACACAATGTGGAATGCCATCTTTGATTCTCCTCAGTCAACATCATCAGATACGGCATGGAGTACCAAGAGGCAGATTGTGACTTGTATGGTGGAACATTATCTTTCCACATGCTACATGGTACTAAAGAACAGGTCCGTCCCTTTTAATTTCTGGGTGGGAAAACCTCCTGGACCCCTGTGTAAATTTAGTTAAACTAAGGAAAATAGCATTATGCACTTGAAAGGTGCAGCCAAAAAAAATAAAGTGTCTAAACACATTTATCTAACTCAGTCTGGTAGAGCATTAATCTACGCCTGGTCATTTCATGGACCCACTATCCAATACCCATATGGACTCCTCCTGCTGAGAACCAGATTCAGTCTGCTCTCGCTGGGCTGAGCCTGTTCTGGCAGTGACTTTCTCCTCCTCTCCATGTTTGAGCTGAGATGTGCTATGGGCGAAGGGACAAAGTCATCATAAATTCTCCTACTACTGTGCCACGGCCCCAAACTATAAAGCATCAAACTTTAGCAGCTCCAATGGCACTAAAAATATTGGGTTGCCTGGAGCACTGAGCACAGGATGTACAGAGCTGCTTCTCTTCATTCACTTTAGGGATGGGAATGGGACTGGCACGAATGACAAGGGTTTTTTACACATTGGCTAAAACGTTGCTTATATTCAAGTAATATTTATTAAAGAACTGGACCAAGTATCTGCATAAATATAGATGTAAGATCAGATAATCTAGCAAAATATCGGCCACAATACCGTACTCCGACAACTCTCCCAACAGTTCATGGGAGATAGGGCTATCAAGGGTTTTTACTCACTGAGTGGAAGGATATTGTCGGGATGGTCAACAGTTAGTTGAACCTCAAGTAAGAAGTCAGGAAAAACAGCACATTTCCTCTGAGTCGGCACCTTTGGGCTCTCACTCTACAGAAAGTAAAGGTGTTAATTCCTCTTTGCCAACCATTTTTAGAAACCAATTTTCAAAGAAGTCAGTAGGCTCCTTTCTCTCCCAAGGACCCCAGTAACTCTCTAATATTGCTTTTGGGCAGCCGTTTTCAAAATCATCAGCTTTTGCCACAAGCCTTGTGACTTTAGTGATATTTTTCTTCACCTCTCTGCTGAAGGGAGGTAGCTGAACTTAAATTACCCCCACTCTTCTCAGCCGCAGCCCATTCGCTAACTTTCTCTAGGTAATAGCGGATGGATGAGATGTCCGCTCTCATGAAGCCCACATGCTCCATCATGGTGTTTAAAGAGTCATTACACTGAAATACCACCTTGAACACATCAAACAACTTGGTTTGCGAATGATCTGAGTTTGGGAAAAGCCCAAACATGTCAAAATAAATACACCATTTGGGTCAGTTTTCTTCAATTAATCATAATAAAGGACAAAGTACTAAAACAACATAAACAAAAAAAGGATATGTAGAAATAGAAATGATATAAATGAATAATATATACACCTACAAACAGCATACTGATAAGGACCAAATAGCACTCAAAAATATCTACTTTATCTTTGTCATTTGAGGGGGAATCTGTCAGGGCTCATAATGTAAAGATTGGAAATGATAAATGTAAGAATCCTACTAAATACAAATACTATACACAACGCTACGTGATAATGCTGTGTGGCAGGGTGGCTGCCACTAGAGAAGCTTTTGGGCATAAAATGTGCATTTTGCCTTATGAAAAGCTGAGTAGAAGACAGACCTGGAAAAGTTGGGTCTGTCTTATTAAGTTGATTAGTTTTCAGCTGGAGGGGCTGCACTAATACATGGGGCAGACTTCACACTGGGCTCCACCCTGGGGAAGAGACAGGCGACGGCAAAGGCCTGTGGAGCGGTGGCAGTGAACTGTTGCTGTGTTTTTGGGGTGGCTGGCAGTAGGCCAGCACCTGGTGAGGTAGGGAACCTCGATGTTTAGTTAGTGCCGGAGAGGCTTAGGTATTATTTTTATGTTTTGAGTTTGTGTACTGCCAAATAAAGCTGGCTGAGGCCAGTCTTAACCTTACTCACATTGTGTGAATTCCCTGTGTGTGCTGGTCGTCTGCTTAGGAGACGACGATCCCCAGAGCTAATCTCCTACAGCTGATTCTTTTATATTGTTACCACTTACCTTATGGTGCTGTACTAAATCACCTTCTCTTAGCTTCATTGTGTGTATGGCCTGGGCGATAATATACACAGATACATAAGTATAATATAAGTTGGAATCTCTAAACTCATATTCTGGTGATGGAATATAATTCTCCTCAGTGCAGTTCACACCAGTCACCTTATAGTAATCCTCATAAAGTGCATTTATCTTCTTATTTTTTGTCAGACATTGAAATAATATGAAAAATATTTCCTCCAGCAGTGGATCATTTGGATGTGATAAAGGATTAACATGAAGAATGGATTTAACAACTTTAGGAATTGTTCTTCTTGGCACCATAAACACAAAACTACAATTCAGCAATCGTATCAGGTCAAGTGACGACGTATAGAAAGCAGAAGTCCACGACTCATGAAATATTAGGGTGATGTTCTCAATCATCTTCTTAGATTTGAGGAGATATTCTTTGTTTGCTAGTGAGTAAGGTCCACAGATAACTATAACCTCAGCAGATGATTTATTAATCACATACGGGGCCTTACATTCATCTGCAACACCAAGAGTAATTATGAAGTCAATGCAGATCTCATGCTCGGCCATCATCTTCATCACTTCTCTTACTTCTATATCAATACTACTAATTGTCATAATAATTCCAACCCAATTCCATCCAAAGAACTTTAGAAACTTTACAATGGCCTTGTACTGGTCCTGGACATCTGGAGTAAACAAATACGTAGAGGAGTGTAATAAGTCTCTTCTATACATGAACTGGTCAGTCACACCATAAATAACCTACAAAAGCAGAGAACATAAGTATTTTATGTAGTCCATCTTTTATCTTTCTAAAATAAAGTGACACAGTAATTGCAGTATTATATTACATCTAGAGATGGGTGAATCATTTATAACGAATCAGAATTAATTAAGAAATTCAGGAAAACTTGGATTTGTCACAAATTCGAAGTTTACGGTGATTTGTGGGAACAAATTTTTTTCCCACTTTATTAGCTAAATGGGCACGAGCACAATGTGTTACATGGGGCAGAGAACTCAGGGAAGAAGAAAGGAACACCCCCGATGACATCTGCATACCTGCAAGCCAACCAGCGACCGGCAGGCTTATGTGATGTCACAGCCCTATAAAACCAGCCATTTTCTATCTCATCACTTTACACTGCATGCGCTGTCTCTAGCGTCTAACTGCTTGTACAGTAGTGTGCTGTAGTGATTTTTGCTCCAATTTCAGGGTGTCCGTTTTTGGGGATCTGTATACCCCAAATTGCAGTTCTTTTTTGTTGCTGAAGTTAATAGCCAGAATTCTGTGTAATATCCACATAGTTAAATAACCAATATGTCAGACAGACAGGTGGCAGGTGTAGCAGGCACAGGTCGCAGCACAGTAAGGGGACGTTGCGGCAGGGGTGACTGTGAGGCCAGAACTGCTGTTGTCATCTAGCAGCAGTGAGTTGATAAACAACCCAAAGTTCCTCGTTTGGTTGACTAGGTCATCCACTACCTCGCAAATGACATCTGACAACCCCAGGCAAGAGTCGGTGGGTTCGTCAGATACAACCCTTAGTTGGCATGGTCCAGGAGCAGGTCAGCGGCCCTCACCTGTCCTCAACCAAGCTCTGTCCTGTTCATTTCCCTCAGCCAGAGATCTACTAGCTGGTCTGGGCTCTGCGCCACTATTCAGCGAGGAGAAACTCTTTGAGGACAGTTAGCAGCTGCTTGGCAGTGAAGTGGTGGCACAGACATCCTCTGCTCCGTGCAGTAGTTGCATAACCAATAAAAACCAGGCAAAGACATAGGGGGTCATTTACTAAGGGCCCGATTCGCATTTTCCCACTGTGTTACCTGAATATTTACGATTTGCACCGATTTTCCCTGTATTGCCCCGGGTTTTTGGCGCACGCGATCGGATTGTGGCGCATCAGTGTTGGCATGTACGCAATGGAAATCGGGGGGCGTGGCCAAAGGATAACCCAATGGATTCGGAGAAACCGCCGCATTTAAAAAAAAAAGTGTCGCAGGACTTGCACTTACCTTCACCAGGTATAGGATGGTGCATTCCGGCAGGCCTCGGCGGGTCTCGGCGGACTTCAGCACAGCAGTGACACCTTGGTGACATCAGAGGAACTGCCTTAGTGAATCGCCAGAAGACCCGAATCCACCACACAGAACGCGCCGCTGGATCGCGAATGGGCCGGGTAAGTAAATCTGCCTCATAATACTTTCAGTGAAACTGTAATGAATGATGCATGCGGTGTCTCTAATCTTCAGGAGAGGATTTTTTAAAGTTCAAATTCAAATTTTCAAATTTTTTCAATTACATATTTGAATAACTGGATCTAAACACACATAGCACCTTTAGCTACAGTAAGAGAAAGGGTCTTTGGTTTTCCCATAGTTTTTTTTATTCCTATGTTGAAATCAACATGATTCAATTTCCATCCTCTTGGACCCCCGCTACCGGTCCAAAATGGGTGCCTTTTTTTCCAGCTGCCCAAAGGGAGGAACAACTGGCGTACTATAGAGTAGTACTGTGCAGACAGTTGGCCATCCACTGTCTGGTCTGACTAGGGTATTCCTGGCAGTCATCACTCAAGTACTACTGCAACACCTGCTGTGGGGAGATGGGGGGTTAGGAGCTGTAGCAGCTCCATCAGAAGCAGCTTAAGTCTGGAGTCCTTAATGAGCAGCTTCCTTCAGGAGGGTAGTCACCACAAGCAGCAGCAGCAGGATATGGAGCAGACCCTGCACCATCAGCTGGTGGCCTAGTTGGACAGCACTGTACCACCCCAGGTAGAGGATCCCCTGGACTACTGGGCAGCCAAACTTGATGATCTTGCGGAGTTTGCAGTAGAGAAGCTGTCCTGCCCGGCCAGTAGTGTGGCATCAGAGCGGGTGTTCAGTGCAGCGGGGACCATCTTCACCTTAAGGAGAACCCACTTGTGGAGGGACTGACCTTTGTCAAGATGAATCAGGCTTGGATCAGCCAGAATTTCAACACACCAATGCCTTATGCACCAGATTAGATCAGCCATGACTACTCCCCCAAACGATGAGAAATGAGTCTGGATTCTAACTACCTGCCTTAGCCACTATTCTGATGCAGCCTGATGCCACACATCTGCTGCTAGTTGCTCCATCTGCCTCCCACCATCTTTACCAGGGACTGGAATTGTCACCCACCTCTACACTCTGGCAAATTCTGGATCTGTCAGCAACATGGTAGACCACAGAGTGGCACAATGACAGAGTGTGGAGGTGGTGGCAGCAACAGCAGGAGGTCAGAGAGTGGCACAATGACAAATTCTGGATCTGTCAGCAACATGGTAGACCACAGAGTGGCACAATGACATTGTGGCACTCTCTGACCTCCTGCTGTTGCTGCCACCACCTCCACACTCTGTCATTGTGCCACACTGTGGTCTACAATGTTGCTGCCACCTCCACACTCTGTCATTGTGCCACTCTGTGGCCTACCATGTTGCTCCCAGCTAAATAATTTGTCATTGTGCCACTCGTGGGCTCCTGCTGCTGCCGCCACCTCCAACACTGGTCATGGGCCCAATGTGGTCTACAATGTTGCTGCCACTCCACACACTCTGTCATTGTGCCACTCTGGGGCCTACCATGTTGCTCCCACCTCCATAATTTGTCATTGTGCCACTCTGCGGCCTACTCATGCTGATGACAACTGACCGCTGTCTCCCTGGAACACCCTGTGATTTCCATAATGCTGTTTTCACCCTCCATTGCTCTATGATGTTGCCACTATGTTTGGCTTTCCCCTTCATTTCATCTGTCAGGAGAAATGTAAAGCCTCAGGATTGATAGCCAAAAATCAGGAGTGTTTAATTTTTGAAAAGAAAGTGGATGTCCAAAAGAGGTAAGATAAACACAATCGCTTTATTAATTAATCAAGTGAGAAAATAAAAACATTTAAAAAGCACATACGGGTGCTATACAAATACTAGTGTCCCCAGAACACCAGTATAAGTTCACAGTCATGGAAGGACAGGCTATTTATGTATAAAAAGTAATTACAATACTTCAATAGTAACATACACAAGTGTGGTACAAAAGAGCATTATTAGAGATAGGGTATAATGATAGCCATGCGTTACCTAGGTAGACACTGGTCAATGCTGGGCACTGGGGACATTGATCCACACGCGTTTCGCCTGAATACACAGGCTTCCTCAGCACCCGTTTGTGCTTTTTAAATGTTTTTATTTTCTCACTTGATTAATTAATAAAGCGATTGTGTTTATCTTGCCTCTTTTGGACATCCGCTTTCTTTTCAAAAATTAAATGCTGTTATATGTTATATGTTGGATGTACACAAAATATTTTATGACCCAAACCTTGTTTATATATCCAAAAGCGGGAGTGGATACAGAACACAGAGGACATGCAAATATCCCATTTACTGGTCATCTCTGTTTTGGATCAACTCCTGTTTGTTTTTAGCTTTAGCAATACTGATGATGGATTATTGACAGATTGAAATCTACATGTATCCGTGTTTAACAGAACAGGGTCTGTCGTAATCTATGGAATCATCTGATGTCAGTGTAAAAAGAGTGCACTCTTTCATGTTACAGTGGGATCTTGGCTCTTAATCAGTCCTTTGAGCTGCAAGACCGTTACCTTGTCAGGCGTGTTCCCGCTTCGCTTATTTGGGGAAGTTGGCCTTTGTAAGTGCCCATGGAAGTGAAGAGTGAACAGATTTAAGAGCGGCGGTGTCATGTGCGTGTCTTACTAAAACACAGCATTGTTTGAAGACCAAACCACGCTCCTTATGCATATTTGAGCATGGCACAATGTTCTACAACACCCTATAGCAGTGGTGGCGAACCTTTTAGAGACCGAGTGCCCACACTACATCCAAAATCCACTTATTATCGCAAAGTGCCAACAGAGCTATTTAAGAGTAAGTATTGTCCTGTCTGTTCACAACATTCATCGATCGGCTCCTAGGACACCAATACAGTTGAAATAAGATTTGGAACCTCCTGTACAGGAATAAACTTAGGGTCAGCAGGACTCCACAAATATCCGGTCCTTCTACACTTTCTCACTCTTTCCGCAGCCCAAGGATGTATTGTGTTAAAATAGTGCTGAGAGCAGCATATCTTGAGTTGCCTGAAACTGCAGGAAGATTCTCTGAGTCCTGTGTGCTGATCTTTGTCCATGACTTGGGTGCCCATAGAGAGGGCTACTGAGTGCACCCTTTGGCACCCGTGCCATAGGTTCGCCACCACTGCCCTATAGGCTCTCTGCAGCCAGAAAATGCCTGTTTTTTCTGACAGATAAAATGAAGGGGAAAACCAAACATAGTAGCAACAAAGTAGCGGTGGAGGGTGAAAACAGCATCATGGAAATTACAGAGTGTTCCAGAGAGACAGCGTTCATTTGGCAGCAGCATTGGTAGGCCGCAGAGAGGCACGATGAAAAATTATGGAGGTGGCGGCAGCAGCAGCAGGAAACAGAGTGGTACAATGGCAGTGTAGAGGTGGCAGCAACCTGGTAGGCCACAAAGTGGAACAATGACAGGGTGGTGTTGTCGGCAACATGGTAGGCCACATACTGTCAGGATGACAGAGTGTGGAGGTGGTAGCAGCAGGAGGTCAGAAAGTGGCACAATAACAGAGTGGAGGTCGCGGCAACATGGTAGGCCACAGAGTGGCACAATTACAGAGTGTGGAGGTGGCGGCAGCAGCAGGAGGAAGCAGAGTGGTACAATGACAGTGTAGAGGTGGCAGCAACCTGGTAGGCCACAGAGTGGAACAATGACAGTGTGGTGTTCGCGGCAACATGGTAGGCCACAGAATGGCACAATGACAAAGTGTGGAGGTGGCAGCAACATGGTAGGCCAAAGAGTGGCACAGTGACAGGCACATAACATTGCACAGAGATTTTACTTACTGCATAATAATGAAATAAAAATGTATCTAAATCATTATAAACAAGCCTGGATTTTTTGATGATACTAGAGATGAGCGAACATAATCGTCTGAGCTTGATGCTCATTCGAGCATTAGCGTACTCGCAACTGCTTGGTTCTCAGACGAATATTTCACCCGCTCAAGAAAATGTCATCTTGCGGTGTTAGATTTTTGGTGGCCTGAAACAGAGCCAATCACAAGCCAGGAGGACTCTGCAGTACACCCAGCATCACATGGTACACTTACATTGCGATAGCAGTAGTTGGCTGGCCTGATCAGGGGACCCTGGGATATACTAGCCCCTGCCCGTGCTGTCGGATCATTTCTGTATGGATGCCGTTAGGGATAGAGCTGCTGGTAGGGATAGCGTAGGGTGTTCTAGTAGATTACTGCTAGGCAGGAGTAATTGTACAAGAACCCAACAGCCCTGTTAGGGCTACAATGCGTTTTTCAAAAGAAGTGAACACACTCCAGTCACAGCACAAAATCTTGTGTGCTGTACAGTGTAGGTTAGAAACCCCCCCCCCAAAAAAAAAAAACAAAAAAAAAAAAATTACAGTTTATATTTCTGTTTGTTCTATAAAATAGATCTTAATTTTGAAAATGACTAAACCCGACGCTGGGGTAGAGGACGGGGCGTGGGGCCAATTATGCAGGGGTCAGAGACTGTGGTCCTGGGCGGGGTGAGACACCACCTGCTGATGAGGCAGCAGGGGAAGGCCGCAGATCTACACACTCTAGCTTCATGTCTCAAGTTCCTGTGACTCGTGGTAGAGCACTGTTGAGGCCAGAACAGTGCGAACTGTCGATGTTGTGGATTGTGGATAATGCTTCAACTAATTTGTCCACCAGTCAGTCTACCACGCAGTCCACCCATGTTACCCAAGTGAGCACTCCTCCAGCTCCTCCACCTCCTTTTCCCCAGTCTGCCCCCTTCCAGGAAAATTTGGCATTTGAGCCGGCATACTCTGAGGAATTGTTTTCTGGACCCTTCCCAGAGTCACAAACCACTTGTCCGGTTGTTGCTGAGCTCTTTCCCGATGCCCAGGTTTTCCACCGGTCGCAGTCTGTGGGTTATGATGTGTTTTTTTTTTTCTAAACAAATGGACCAGTTGCCTCAGCAGGGATTGTTAGAACAATTTTACAAGAAACCACCTTTGGGCGGTACAAGAGAGCCCATATCCGGACAAAAATAAAACTTAACTCTTATTAAAGTATTATTATAAGGAAGCAATGGAGTAACCACTTGATGCTCAATACGAGAGGTGTATTTTAAAAACACAATTGCCCTAAGCAGGGTGGCTTTCTAATACAGAATGTTTGCTAATCCTTATAACTATAAGGGGGAGGGGGTAAGTGCTAGACAGTACTAGCTCAGGATCATAGGTACATAGGTTTAGCAGTCATGTAATATAGGTATAAATGCAATGGATTATTATCTTTTAAACCCATGCATTGGTTTCAGTAGCATGAGATCGTAAACGATCCCAGTCGTATACAGAAACCTATTCCTCTGCTAGAGAGTGATCCTGAGAGTTACCCAGCTAGAAAGGTGAAAGTCCCCTCACAGCCTTGGCGCAATGCTCATTAAAAAATAGTGGTGGAAATTAGCCCCCGACATGTTTCGCCAGCTTTTCAGTCAGCTTCCTCAAGTCTACAATGAGGAGCGGACGTGGATGTCTGATAACTTTGAGGAGTCAACACAGATGGTCAGTGGCGATGCCGCCATCATCAGCCTCACCATCCCGCTGCTTGGCCTGTTGAAAAACTCTCTGGTCAGCATGAAGTCGGAAGCTTTGTGCTCATCACAAGAGATGGGGGAAGAAGATTCCCTTGTTAATAGCCAGAGCACCCTCCGGTCTTTTTCTCAGCGCATATCGGAGGAGGTGGAGGAGGATGAGGAGGAAGAGGAGGAGAATGTTGGCGAGACAGAAGAGGGGACCATTGCTCAGTCCTTAACTGTTCATCGTGTATGGGCAGAAGAAGAGGAGTTATAGGAGGAGAAAATGGAGAGTCAGGCGAGTGAGGGAAGTGAATTCTTGCGTGTTGGGACTCTAGCGCATATGGCAGATTTCATGCTAGGCTGCCTATCCCGTGACCCTCGCGTTCAAAGAATTTATTCCAGCACCGATTACTGGGTATTCACTCTCCTGGACCCACGGTACAAGCAAAATCTTTCCACTCTCATCCCTGGAGAGGAAAGGAGTGTGAGAATGCATGAATACCAGTACCATCAGGCCCTGGTGCCACAGCTGAAACAGTATTTCCCCTCTGACAGCGCTATGCTGGCAGAGGGCGTACTTTACTGCGGGACAAGTCTGAGGGAGAGTCGGCGAGCATATAGCTTGTCTCAGTCACGGGCAGGGGTTAAGCTGTTGCAAGGCCTTTGCCAGTTTTATTTCACCCTAGCCAAGACACTGATCCCCAGTCTCGGCAGAGTAGGATGATCTGTTATCAAAAAATGTTGAGGGAGTACGTATCGATCGCAATACCATCTATCCTAATTAATCACACAGCTCCCTTACATACCTACTGGGTTTCAACGCTTGACATCTGGCCCAACATGGGCGCTTACGCCTTGGAGGTCCTTGCCTGTCCCTGCGCTCTATCGTGTGTGTCAGACGCGGTGTTTTCAACGTGGCAGCTGAGTGTCATCATCCACCGAAATAGCGACTGTCGACTGACTGCGCTGACAGGCTGAACGCTTATCAAGATGATCAAGCATTGAATCCTCCTATGAATTCATCTCACACCAGAAAGCCCTCAACGACTGGAATAATTCTTCATGTATGTCATCTCCCCTGCAAACTCATGGAAACCCCACAGCTAAAACCAACAGGGGGGTACCTGAAGGAGGGTTCCAGATTTGCTGTACATCGTCAGTCTGGGGAACCTTCTAGTTGAATTGAAGCAAACATTAACGGAATTTCTAACTGCGCTGTTTAAAGAACAAGAACTGATGGTCTTGATGTCATAAATCTCAATAGAAAAGAATTAATAATGGGGTCCCCCAATCAGATGCTAAATAATGAATTTAAGGATGCACAATGAATAAAATCAGTGTGAAAAACAAAAGGGTGGTAAATACTGGCAAGACATTGAAATGATTAAGGGATTACCAAAATGGTTACAGGGATACCTTCACCCCCATGCTTTTAAAAAGTTTCGTGAATTGATAGAGCGCCACAGAATCCCCTTAATAGACTCCCTCCAGGTTCTTTGCCCAGGTCAATCTTGGCTAAAAGTGATAAGGCCCCAGATACTGTGACTAATTCTAAGCGCAGAGTCCAGGCGGACAGCTTGCCGACTACTATATAAATGGAGCTTAAGGTGACTATATACCCGACTATTGCTAAAAGAAACCGCAATTGCAATGAGCAAGTTTTCAAAGGGTTTAAAGTACGATACTTTGAACGTAAAGTGAAATACTCACTTTTTCCTGCAAAATTGCCGGGTTATACACCAAGCGAAAAGCTGGTTCTTCACTCTGCACATGAAGCCGGCGGCCTGGTTGGACGCTACAGGGGTATAAGAAGGGCAACAAGGGTTAAATATTGGATTATAATAAGTGGGACCAATAATGTACCTGCAGGAAAATTATATGGTGAGGGTGTGGGGTTGACAGGAGAGTTGAGGGGGCGCCAGAGGAGTTAGAAGACCTGTTGAGAAGAGGTGGGAAGGTGCGATTGTGGGTTTGGTGGGCGGGGGAGGGTATTAACCCCCATGGCAATGAGGTTCAGTGTCACTGTTTTTTTTTTTTTTTCTTTCTCTTCTTTACGCTTTCTTTGCTGACAAATGGAAACCATAATATATGCTTGGTAACGCGTTAAGAGGAATGGAGGGCGAACGAAACTGAAGGTGTCAAATCGTGATGGTTATGAAGCCATCCTCTATCGCCTGCTATTGTCTGTCGTCCTGATATCTCATTTACCCCAGGGAACTTCCTATCGTCTCAAAAAGAACTGGGCGCGGAAGTATATTTAACGGCATTTGGTACTATCTATTTTAGAGGTGTGTTCTATAATATTCTAAAGATATAGATTTTGAAATAAAGGTGTGGCATTTTAATTATGAGCATGTCATTTGTAGGACTCCAGACTTTTTGTATTGTATATTTCCTCGCCCCTAGCTTCAATTTAAGAATTTTGAATGTCGCTTATATTGAAATTATATAGAACCCTTGGACGTCAGTGTCCCTTTGATGGGAAAAGAGATTTAAATCTGGTGTATGGATAGCCTGAGGACAGGATCTGAACTTCATTTCCTTACTAATGGTACATTGGGGGTGCATTTACTAAGTGGACCGATTCACGTTTTTCCCGCGGTGTCACACCCGAATATTTCCATTCGAGCAACCGAATTTTTTTTTAACTAACCATCCCTCTGAATTGCCCGGGATTTTGGCGGACCTAGCAGATCGATTTTGGCTCATGCGTCGCCGCAATGCACGGCGATCGGAAATCGGGGGGGGCGTGGCGCAAATGAAACCCATACGGATTCTGAAAAAACGCCGCATGTGTAAAAAAAAAATTGTTTGGGAAAATTCACTTTACCCAACTCTCCACATCATGTCACGGCCCCCCACCTCGAGATGAGTTGACACGGATGACCTATAATGAATCCCGGCCGGACGCCGAATGCCAGCGGCAGATAATCGTCCGGCATCCGCGAATTGGGCCGGGTAAGTATCTTTAACCTGCGCCTCTAATCGGGCCCTTAGTAATGACGCCCGATTGTGCTTTACATGTACGTTTTTTCAATTGATGAGTTATCTAAGCCAATCTCCTCTTTTATTCCGTGTAATCCTTTGCATCGCTGGAAAGGATATAAACTGGTCCGTCAAACATAATTTAGTGATACATATATCAGGTAATTCTTGTTAACGTCCATCAGTTGGTGTTAAATCCATAATGGGTAATCATGTCAAATAACTGTTCCCTCCCATAGATCTTCTAGAGGCTATCCAGGACCTTATCTAATGCGTTCCACCTCTTGAGTCGCGTTTTTTTCGTGAAAAAGCTCTCCTTCTATTGAGGAGGCGCACTAGGAACTCTAAAATCAGTTTTCTCTACTTTGTCATGTTCTAGTATTTTACTACCAGATTTAGTCATTATGTATGTTGTCGGGCCTCATCGTACTAGGCGCCCAATTCTGGTGGCTCAGGTGTACCGCACAGAAAAAAGGGCATCCCAGGTGTGAAGGAAACCGCGACGTTCCGGACCCCTGAAGGGTACCGTAAGGTCACTCAGTTTCCTTGTTTACGATACACTTCCCAGAACGCACGTGGTTCTGAGAGAGCGCAGGAAGTGATTAAAATTTGTTCCACACACTACTTTCGCGGATATGGGCACAACCGTAAATCAAATCCTGATGGCTATAAGATCCCGCCACTAGCACGCAGTGTAGAGCAGGAAATTATTCAGCCTTATGCTGCCAGCCAGTTTCTCCTTTAATATAAGCCGGCTCTGTCCGTAACCGGTATTATATAGGGTGAGGAACCAACACCGGTAGCTGATTAAGTCCAGCAAAACCCGGACGTACGGATTCGTGATCGAGTAAAATGAAGCACACAGATTAATTTTATATTTAATTGCCTTAGTCAACTAGGACAATACATAAACAGCACAGTAGAATACTACAGGTAAACACGAGTACAATTACATCGGGTATCACCACAAGTCTAAGGGCTAGTTTAGTTAGTTAGTTTAGTTACCTTTGTGTGTGCGCCTAATGGGATGGTATAGTCCACACTTTTAGATCTTCGCCTCGGCTATTGATGTTGTTTTCCCCCCCGGGACGAAAGACAACATACTTGCGCGGCCCCCTTCAAGGGCGCGCCGATTATACTCAGAGTTTGGGAACACACCTATCTGCCATCCAAGGGGGTCAATGGTCTCCTCCTAACTCTGATATACTACATCCAGGCCCTGAGAGCTCCAGCTACGACCATGGAAGTTCCTGGGGTCATTGGGGGTTCTGGTATCATTGGATCCGGTGTGAATCCTCAGGATCGGCATTGATACACAAACCTGCACCTCATTTGACTATGGTCCTATCGCCAGAGATATGATATCTCTTGCTCTGAGTTACCTAGCTAGGCATGATACAATGGGTTGTTATGATTTTGGGAAATACCAATCCAAATGTTTTGGGGTTCGGTGAGACAGACTGCATAACTTCTATAACTGTCTCTTATTCACCCTGGTGATGTGAAAGTTTTTAATGGCTCTTTGTGTTGAGTACGTTGGTAACAAAGGGGGGGGGTTGAGCTGTAGTCGAGTTGTGTCTGTATGGCTTCTTGAAGCCCCGGCAGCACATGCTGGTTTGTCATCAAACTGGCTGTCATTAGGTTATTTATTGTGTGTAATTATCCATGGTCAGGCCTTCCCCTCTCCCGTGGTCACATTTTCATTGGACCTACACTTTTAAGGTAGCAGATCTCCCACATGGCTCAAAAATTCCGTTGGTCTTACTTTTGCACTAGTAAGAGTTCAGGTGCGCGATAGCTTTATATTATAGTCATAAGAACGTTTTACTCTTAATCATTGTACAATCTATCTTTTCTCTGTTGCTCTCATTCCCAGTATCAGGGTCATTTAGAGATTCGCCTCAGATCAGTTTAAAGTAGGATTCTCTTATCCAACTACGGTGATGCTGATAAAAAATATTATAGTATTTAGAATGGAGTAAAGGATCTTTTTTATAATCGTCATCCTATGCGGTCCCTGGATACGTAAAGCGGTTTATCCAACCTCACAGTTCTCTGTACTCAATAGTGGCCATTATAGGTCAGTATAGATTATAGCCCCTAATGATATTGCTATCGCATGCTTACGCAGTATTACCTCTATCGCCCAGATAACTTCAAAATACTGCTTCACAGCACGCTATGCGTAACATTATCGGACTACCCTCATTCTTCACTAAACATCGGTCTAGTCGGCTGCCGATTCACGAAGTTGCACTTCTCCGGTCGTCACATTGATTTTCCACGACTACTTGAAGGTCTGTCCAAAGTCCTCAACTCAGACATTGACGATTGGGGATTGCGGCTGTATATGGACACAGTCCGGGGAGCGTCCAGCATAAAATAGAGTCCCTGTTATAAATCTTCCGCCTTTGATCTCTGTTGTTTAGATGCACTTTTTATTAACGTTTTGTAATCTCATAGGCCTCTCATCCCTGGAGAGGAAAGGAGTGTGAGAATGCATGAATACCAGCAGGCCCTGGTGCACAAGCTGAAACAGTATTTCCCATCTGACAGCGCTAGCGGCAGAGGGCGTACTTCTGCGGGACAAGTAGCGAGGGAGAGTAGGCGAGCAGATAGCTTGTCCAGCACTGGCAGGGTTAAGCTTTGCAAGGCCTTTGCCAGTTTTATTTCACCCTAGCAAGACACCTGTCCCCAGTCTCGGCAGAGTAGGGATGATCTTTACAGAAAAATGGTGAGGGAGTACGTAGCTGACCATACCAGGGCGTACTTCTGCGGGACAAGTAGCGAGGGAGAGTAGGCGAGCAGATAGCTTGTCCAGCACTGGCAGGGTTAAGCTTTGCAAGGCCTTTGCCAGTTTTATTTCACCCTAGCAAGACACCTGTCCCCAGTCTCGGCAGAGTAGGGATGATCTTTACAGAAAAATGGTGAGGGAGTACGTAGCTGACCATACCATCATCCTAAATGATCACACAGCTCCCTACAACTACTGGGTTTCAAAGCTTGACATCTGGCCCAAACTGGCGCTGTACGCCTTGGAGGTTCTTGCCTGCCCTGCCTCTAGCGTGTTGTCAGAGCGGGTTTTCAGTGCAGCTGGTGGCATCATCACCGATAAGCGACTGTCGACTGACAGCGCTGACAGGCTGACGCTTATCAAGATGAATCAAGCATGGATTTCTCATGAATTCCATTCTCCACCAGGTGAAAGCAGCTCAACCTGAATAATTCTCATGTATGCACTCCTCCTGCAAACTCTGGAAAACCCCACCAGCTAAAACAACAGGGGGGACCTGAAGAGGGTTCCAGATTTGCTGTACTCCAGTCTGGGGAACCTTCTAGTGAATTGAAAGAAACATTAACGGAATTTCTAACTGCTGTTAAAGAAACAAAACTGATGGTCGATGAGTCAAAATCTGCAATAGAAAAATTGAATATACAAATGGGGTCCCACCAGTCAGATCTAATGATATTTAAGGATGAAATGAATAAAATCAGGGAAAAAACAAAAGGGGTGGTAAATAGCTGCAAAGACAGGGAAATGATTAATGGGATTACAAAATGGTTACAGGATACCTTCAACCCCAATGGCTTTTAAAAAGTTTTCGGAATTGAGAGAGCCCATAGAATCCCCTTTAAGAAACTCCCTCCAGGTTCTTTGCCCAGGGCAATCTTGGCAAAAGTGATAAGCTCCCAAGACTGTGACTATATTCTAAGCCAGAGTCGGGACATTGCCGACCTGACTATAAATGGAGCTAAGGTGACTATATACCCTGACTATTCTAAAGAAACCCAATTGCAATGAGCAAGTTTCAAAGGGGTTAAAATACGATTACTGGAAGGTAAAGTGAAATACGCACTTTTATTCCCTGCAAAATTGCGGGTTATACACCAAGCGAAAAGCTGGTTCTTCAGCTCTGCAACAGAAGCGGCGAGCTGGTTGGACCAACAGGGGTTATAAGAAGGGGCAACAAGGGTTATAATAGGGATTATAATAAAGGTGGGCCCAATAATGTACCTTGCAGGAAAATTATATGGGTGAGGGTGTGGGGTTGAGGGAGAGGAGGGTGGCGCCAGAGGAGTTAGAGACCTGTTGAGAAGAAGGTGGAGAGGGGTCATTGTGGGGTTTGGGCGGGGGGAGGGTATTATCCCACTGGCAGAGAGGGCGTTTTTTTTTTTTTTTTCTTTCTTCTTCTTTTACCTTTCTTTTGCTGACAAATGGAAACCAGAATACTATCTTGGAACGTTAGAGGAATGAGCGAAAGAACTTGAAGGTGTCAAATCGTTGATGTTATTAGCAACCATCTTCCAGCTATTGTCTGTCTCCTTGAAACTCATTTGACCCCAGGGAACTCCTATCGTCTCAAAAAGAACTGGGCGGGAAGTATATTTAACTCATTTGGTACTATCTATTTTAGAGGTGTGTCTAATAATTCATAAAGATATAGATTTTGA
Source organism: Engystomops pustulosus (assembly GCA_019512145.1). Lineage (NCBI taxonomy): Eukaryota > Metazoa > Chordata > Amphibia > Anura > Leptodactylidae > Engystomops > Engystomops pustulosus. The sequence continues at coordinate 73,353 of WNYA01000222.1, read as the reverse complement.
AATAAAGGATTTTTTTGCATGGCATATTGAAGGGCTTAGAAGTCATTTTGGCATTTGTATATATTCCTCCCCCAGCTTCATTAGAGGTAATTTATGCCTTATTGAAATTTATAGAACCCTGGGACCAGTGTCCCTTGATGGTAATGAGAGATTTTAATCTGGTGATGGATAGCCTGAAGGACAGGAATCTGACTTCATTTCCTTACTATGTACATTGGGGGTCATTTACTAAGGGCCCGATTCACGTTTTCCCGACGTGTCACCCGAATATTTCCGATTTGCTCCAAATTTAATTGTCTCCATAGCAGCCTCCACACGTAGTCTTTATATCGGCCTCCACAGGTCTTCTTTATAGCTGTCTCCACACGTTGTCTCCATTGCTGCCTCCACACAGTGTCTCCATTGCTGCCTCCAAAAGTCGTCCACATAGCTGCCTCCATACATTGTCACCTTAGCAAACGAGCTGTGTCCGGCAAAATTTTGGGTTATTTTAACGGCTTCCACATCAAACTTGTTAACTTTGTCGCTGTGTTATCCACAAAATATACCCCCAAACTTTTATCATTGACAAATGTGGGCGTGAGACGGTATGACGTGACGTTAGCGTAGTTGCCGCCCTTCCTCGTCCCCTCCTCGCCTCCCCGCCTCCTCTCATGAGCCGACCCTGGCTCTTGAGCCCCTACGCATGCTGACTGTAAGCCGGCGAAAGCGCCGCGTTCTTTGGGCGCTCGGAGACCTACAGCGTACGCCGTTGACTATGAGCTATGAGTGACAGCTGCCACCGTTCACCGCCTCTCACCCTTGCCTCCCGACGCTGAGGATTGGAGCCGGGCCAGCCGACTTAGACTCGGGCAGAAGGAGACACAGTACGAGATACTGCGACCCCTACCTGTGTGGCGCACACCCTTCATCCTAGGCTGCTCCAGCGGATAACTCCCAGGCAAGATGTACCACTTGCAGAGGATACCCACAGGGCAGAGTTAGGCATATAGTTTGCGCTGCACTGTTACGAAAGTTATATCAGCTCTACGCCCTGCCACCCAGGAAGACCAATTACCTGCCCCAGTACAAGAGAGACTAATACCTGTGATAGGTCTGAAAACAACTAATATATCTATTCTAGGAGTTCTTAGTCTAATCATTATAGCTACTCCAGGTGCCTAAAATCCATTGGTAAAATGGGTCCTAAAAATGCATTGAATATACAAATGGGGTCCCACCAGTCAGATCTAATGATATTTAAGGATGAAATGAATAAAATCAGGGAAAAAACAAAAGGGGTGGTAAATAGCTGCAAAGACAGGGAAATGATTAATGGGATTACAAAATGGTTACAGGATACCTTCAACCCCAATGGCTTTTAAAAAGTTTTCGGAATTGAGAGAGCCCATAGAATCCCCTTTAAGAAACTCCCTCCAGGTTCTTTGCCCAGGGCAATCTTGGCAAAAGTGATAAGCTCCCAAGACTGTGACTATATTCTAAGCCAGAGTCGGGACATTGCCGACCTGACTATAAATTGAGCTAAGGTGACTATATACCCTGACTATTCTAAAGAAACCCAATTGCAATGAGCAAGTTTCAAAGGGGTTAAAATACGATTACTGGAAGGTAAAGTGAAATACGCACTTTTATTCCCTGCAAAATTGCGGGTTATACACCAAGCGAAAAGCTGGTTCTTCAGCTCTGCAACAGAAGCGGCGAGCTGGTTGGACCAACAGGGGTTATAAGAAGGGGCAACAAGGGTTATAATAGGGATTATAATAAAGGTGGGCCCAATAATGTACCTTGCAGGAAAATTATATGGGTGAGGGTGTGGGGTTGAGGAAGAGGAGGGTGGCGCCAGAGGAGTTAGAGACCTGTTGAGAAGAAGGTGGAGACGGGTCATTGTGGGGTTTGGCGGGGGGAGGGTATTATCCCACTGGCAGAGAGGGCGTTTTTTTTTTTTTTTTCTTTCTTCTTCTTTTACCTTTCTTTTGCTGACAAATGGAAACCAGAATACTATCTTGGAACGTTAGAGGAATGAGCGAAAGAACTTGAAGGTGTCAAATCGTTGATGTTATTAGCAACCATCTTCCAGCTATTGTCTGTCTCCTTGAAACTCATTTGACCCCAGGGAACTCCTATCGTCTCAAAAAGAACTGGGCGGGAAGTATATTTAACTCATTTGGTACTATCTATTTTAGAGGTGTGTCTAATAATTCATAAAGATATAGATTTTGAAATAAAGGATTTTTTTGCATGGCATATTGAAGGGCTTAGAAGCCATTTTGGCATTTGTATATATTCCTCCCCCAGCTTCATTAGAGGTAATTTATGCCTTATTGAAATTTATAGAACCCTGGGACCAGTGTCCCTTGATGGTAATGAGAGATTTTAATCTGGTGATGGATAGCCTGAAGGACAGGAATCTGACTTCATTTCCTTACTATGTACATTGGGGGTCATTTACTAAGGGCCCGATTCACGTTTTCCCGACGTGTCACCCGAATATTTCCGATTTGCACCGATTTCCCCTGAATTGCCCCGGGATACCTCCTGCTCTGCCCCGGTGGTCTCTGGGTGACAGTCCCTCTGGTAACGCTCTTTGCTTTGTATCTCTTCAGATTATTTACGTGGCGAGGAATCCTAAGGACGTGGCCGTGTCATTTTATCACTTTGATACAATGAATAATCTGCACCCGAGGCCGGGAGCCTGGGAGGAATACGTGGAGAAGTTCCTTTCTGGAAATGGTGGGACGTCACACAATCAGCGCTCGCTCATTCTAGTCTTTAATATGTGAAAGATATGGACAACTCTTTGTTCTTTCTTAGTGGGGTACGGACCATGGGGGACTCACGTCAAAGAATTCTGGGCCTTGAGACAAAAAAGAAACATCCTGTACCTGTTCTATGAGGACATGCTGGAGGTCAGTCTTCAGGCAGAGGTATAGATAGAAGTGTTAGTGGTCATTGGGGGTCATTTACTAAGGGCCCGATTCACGTTTTCCCGACGTGTTACCCGAATATTTCCGATTTGCAACGATTTCCCCTGAATTGCCTCGGGATTTTGGCGCACGCGATCGGATTGTGGCGCATCGGCGCCGGCATGCACGCGACGGAAATCGGCGGGCGTGGCCGAACGAAAACCCAACGGATTCGGAAAAACCGCTACATAAAAAAATAAGTGCCGCTGGGCTCGCGCTTACCTTCACCCACGATGGCTCGGTGAACTTCAGTGCATTCCGATGCTCATCAGCTCAGCAGCGCCACCTGGTGGACGTCGGAGGAACTGCCTTAGTGAATCCCGGCCGGACCCGAATCCTCTGCAGAGAACGTTTAAAAAAAAATGTGTCGGGAAAATTGCACTTACCTCCACTCAGTCCGGCTTGGTGTATTCCAGTGCGTTCCGATGCTCTTCAGCACTGCAGCGCCACCTGGTGGACGGTTGAAGGAACTACCTTAATGAATCCCGGCCGGACCCGAATCCAGCGCAGAGAATCCGCCGCTGGATCGCGAATGGGCCGGGTAAGTAAATCTTACCTGGCCCTTAATCGGGCCCTTAGTAAATGACCCCCATTGTGTTTCATGACGTTTTTCAATTGTAAGTATCTAAGCCAATCTCCTCCTTTTATTCTGTGTATCCTTTGCATCGCTGGAAAGGATATAAACTGTCCGTCAAACATAATTTGTGATATATATCTAATACCTAACCCCCACCAAAAATGTCTATCAGGTAATTCTTGTACGCCAATCAAGTTGGTGTTAAACCATAATGGGGTATCATGTAAATAACTGTTCACTCCCAAGATCTTCTTAAGGGCTATCCAGGACCTTATCAGTGTTCCACCTAGAGTGTTTTTGTGAAAAAGCTCTCCTTCTATTGAGGAGCCACTAGGAACTCAAAAATAGTGTCTACTTTGTCATGCTCTGTTTTTACCAATTTAGTCATTAGTACGTTGTCCCTCCATCGTATTAGGCGCCCAATCTGGGCGGCCAGGTAGTACCCACGAAAAAAGGGCATACCCAGTCCTCCTTTACCTATAGGTCAATATAGGAAGTTTATCTTAATCTTGACTCTTTTTCTCCCCCAGATCAGGTCATTTAGGATTGCCTCAATCAGTTTAAAGTAGGATTCTTCTATCCAAACGGGTGATGCTGATAAAAAATATAGTATTTATGGGAGGAGGATCATTTTTATTAATCCAATCCTATCGGCCCTGGATAACGGCGGTTTATTCCAACCTCCAGTTCTCTTTCTCAATGTGCCGATTAGAGGAGCTAGATTTAGCCCATGATATTCTTCCAGCTTACCAGATACCTCTATACCCAGATACTCAAAATTCTTCACACAAGCTAGCGTAACATTATCGGCTACCCATTCTTCCACTAACACGGGTCTAGGGCCATCACAGTTGACTTCTCCCAATTGATTTTCAGACCTGAGGGTCTGCCAAAGTCCTCAACCGATGCAATTGCGGCTGGTATTGACACCGGGGAGTCCCCCAAAAATAGAGTCCCTGTTATAAACCCCTTTTGATCTCTGTGTATGATACTTTTTATAACCTTTTGTAATCTCATAGCGAGGACCTTCGCGAAGATCTTAATGTCAGAGTTTATCAATGATATTGGGCGATATGAGCCCACATCCATTAGATCTTTATCTTTTTTTGGAATAAGAACTATGCCAGCCTCAGCCATCAGCCTGGTGACTGCCCCCTTTTCTATCACTTCTTCTTATACCTTCAGGAGTCTGGGAAGCAGCATTTCATTATGTTGTTTGTAAAAACTAAAAGGCAGACCATCGGGACCCGGCGAAGTATCCGTGCCGAATGAGTCTAAGGCAAGTCACAGTTCTTCCAGCCTAATGGGGCCATTTAGCATCTGACATAGATCACCTGATATTTTAAGGAACTGTATCCCTTCCAGATAGTCCTTGATTTCCCTAATGTTGGATGTCTTTTTGGATGTATATAATTGCTCATAAAAACTTGCTATAGTTTGTAATATACCCTCCTGATCATTAACAATTTTTCAGTCTTTCCTCCTAATAGCTGTAATAAAATTCTTTTTATTGGATTCCAGAATCATATTTTCTAAATGTTTCCCTGGTTTACCCCCCTCACTAAAGTGGAGTTGGAAGCGAAAAATGATTTTATGATGTGCCTTTTGGTTCAAAAAGTCTTTAAGAGCCTGTGCACACAGCTGAGCTTCCGCTCTTGCTTCTGCGCAGGGCACCTCAATAAGTTTTGATTCTGTATTCAGCAATTTTTGTGATAAATCACATTCTTGCTAACTATACTGAATCCTAGCCTGTCTAATTTTCCTCTGGTATACTCCCCCACGTGAATTTTCACAGCATCCCATACTGACCAATAACCTGCAGTACCAACGTTCTGCTCCCAGAACCCCTGTACCTCCTTCACAATATCAAAGTGATCTTTAAGGATACAAATCCAGTATGGGTTAAGTTTGAATCTTTTATTTATGTGTACTGTTGACTTTAAAATATTCATAACAGGGGCATGGTCAGATATACTAATGATTTCATATACTATTTTACGAATCAAGTTAAAGAAGGCGAAATTGGACAGGCATAGGTCGATTCGGGATAACGTCTGGTATGAGCGGCTCATACAGGAGAAAGCTCTTTGGTTCCTGTATAATCTCTGCCATACATCTAGTTCTTCAGAAAGCAAGTTCAATCTTCCACCTGAGGAAATGCGGTGCACGGCAGCAAAATCACATCCAAAATATATAGATTTTTAAGGGATAGTTATTCAAAGGGCTTTGTACATAACTCTAAAAATAAGTGGGAAAGCGTTATAGGACCAATGAGTAAAGACAGATGGGATAGCATTCACATGAACACAAAAAAGGTTCTTTGAGCTGGAATCACAGGTTAATTCACTTTAATATTATACATCAGGTATATTATACGCCATCGACACTGCATAGAATGAAGCTGAGGGAGGAACCCAGGTGCTGGAAATGTCAAGCGGTTGAAGCAGATTTTGTACATACGGCATGGTCCTGTCCGTTATTTAGTAGTTATTGGGAAGGGGTATTTAGGAGGATTAATAACACTCTAAAGATCGAACTCCCCTTATCAATGGTTACAGCACTTTTTGGACTGGTTGAGGAGCAAGCAATAGCTAATCTACATGGAAACCTGATAGCAAAATTAATGAATATAGCAATAACACTAGTAGCCCATAAATGGGGGTCTACTGCCCCTCCTAAGACAGAGAACTGGTGGAAATTATCTTTACAGATCAAAGAATATGAAAAAATCGATCTAAACTTGTCAAAAAAGAGCAAAAATGGAACAGATTGTGGCAGCTCTGGCTCTAAATTGAGGTTGAATTTTAATTTTTTTTTTTTCTCTGTCAGCGGGTATGGGGGGGATGGGGGACTCTAGAACTATTTTTTATAAAGGAAGAAGTGATAAAGATAAGCGTAGTACGTACTAAATCCTCTCTTTTCAAAGAAATTTGAACACCTTACCAGGTTCTCCATAGGAGGGATCTATAAGAAATGGCACAAAATCGATGCCAACCTTTTGGATAACTGGAATCTGAAATGGTAATTTCTATGTACATGTACTCAGCTTGTTATGAAAATGCTTACATGATGATCTAGAATTTTTATAAAAAAGAGAAAAAAAAATATTTTTGTTTTATATATTGTGATCTGAAATCTCTGTAAAAACGTCTTCCTTTTTGATATGAATAAAAAGTTATTTAAAAGAAAAAAACTTTTAACATTGACTGATATTATTTCAGCACTTCTTGCACATCTGTTTATATTCTCCTCACCCGCCATAACCAGGCCAATTACTTATAAGAACAGTACTACACTTGATCTTACACAAAAGGTTTTTAGAATTGCTGTCTGTAGCCCCCTCCTGCTTTGAAAATGATATTTTTTTTCAAAGTAAATGCCACTGGACTTTTATGTTATATCAATAAATAGTGTGAATTCCATCACATTTGGACATCTTATCTCATTTCCGGTTACAAGCGCACCCATTTGGCTCTCCCCTCTCTTTTTGCGTACTCCTGTATTATTCACGTTACGGTGCCTTTGGTTACCGGGTCTTTGGAGAGAGAAGGAGTTGCTGCAGTAACCTTGGTTTACAATTAAGAACCTCCTTTCCCTCCGATTGGATTCATTTATTTACTGCTTAATAACAAGTGGTCATCAGGTGAGCAGCCACCTTCTCACCGTAATCAATACTGACCTATCCCTACGTTATTACGCGAGGCGTCTTCCGTGTTTTTTTTCTGTTTTCTTTCTTATACTCTGCCGCCATAACCAGGCAAAATACTGATACGCACAGTGCTACACGTTATCCTCGCCAAAAGGAATTTTTTAAATTGGTTTGAGGCCTGAGTCCATTTGATGTATATCGCTATGCCACTCTCTAGCTTGCCGCTGCTGCTGCTGTTTTAAATGCTGAATACAAAAAAGAAAGGGATGAAAAATTTTACTTGGTAGGCTATTTCTAAACTTTACAAGAGGGGGCTAGTTAGCCCTAAGGCACCATAACCAAGGAATAAAACTTAACCTTTATTCATATTAGATTAAATATACAATGAACCAAAATTCATGACTAAAAACACAGTGTTGAATCAATGCCACGTGTAAAGATGTCCCAGTGCTGGTTACTGGATTTGCCAGCCTAGGTATGATATATATCCCATATGCATTAATGGGGCAGACTTCAGTAGTGGGTGTGAACTTGGTGTGTCAGGTGAGACTTTTCCGTGGGGTATATGTATTATGGCTGTCCAGGTAAGTAGGTCCAGGAGAGTGCAGTTCGCATTCTCTGGTCAAATCAATGGGGTTTATCCACCATATTAACCAAGTGAGTTGTTAAATGGATATTGTTATTATTACACTGTGTCCCATATTTGGGATCCAAGTGATATAGACCAGTATTATTTAAGATTAAGTTTTACACTGGCATAGTGTGCCCTGCTATTAAAACCTGCTACACAAAGCCCCCCAACATGTTTCGCCGAATACACGGCTTCATCAGGGGTTACAGGCTAAGCTTGCGAGCGGCGTGCATGATATGTATTTATACATTTACCCAGAATGCCATAGGTGGTGGGTTTGCCCAATCAGCTGTCCGGGGGCGAGACGGGACGTGTCTGCCCCGTCATTAGAGTGACCGCCCCTAGGTACATATGGCCAGGCGCTGGTCATGTGACCATCACGGGGTATCTTATCACGTGTTGTGTACAAACACGTCATGAGGGCTTGCCCTCATCGCGTCACCTGATCAGTGTTGCGTGGGGATGGCTAGGTGCCGCCCTCAGTGAGGAGTCGGCACGTGATCCCCTACACGTCACGTGGTGTTGTTACGAGATCTAGTATGTCACTCGGTAGAATCACCATGGTTACTTGTTCAAAGTAGGGACGCTAGAACAGAGGGATATCATCATAGCCACTCGGAAAGATAAGGAAAAGGGAAAAAAATCCTGTAGAGGATAAGGATTGGGCACAGGTAAGTACATAGCCAGAATTGGCTTGGTCACCCGGTCACAAAAAAGGACACACAAATCTCGCAACATATCTGGAGTCATCGTGGAGGGGATCCCACAGATTAGAAATTCTGGGGGGTAGATGACACAAAACGTGGCCCAAGACTGGGTGACCAAAATCAAAGACTTTTACAGATAGAGGCAAGGTGGATTCACCGCCTCAAGAGCCGCAGCCCCATAGGACTTAATGAGGGCTTTACCTTTACTCCTTTTTTGTAAATATTTAGCAACTTTTCTGTGTAGATCATCTGCCCCGTACCTCCAAAGGAGCCCCAATGTGAGCTTTTATTTTTAATTTCAAATTCATTTCTTTGCTCTATACATCTGACCGAATACCTATTCGTCATACGTGTCTCCATTTACAGCGGTACATGCTGGCGTAAAGAATTTATTACTGTTGTACTTATGATTGATTTTTCATCCATTATTTACATTCTACATTGAATGAACGATTTATTGGACGCAAGCGTGCATATATCTTTATATTTAATTTTGTCCCTGACATTTACATGTCTCGGACACTGAACGACCCTCTTTCCCGGAATGGACCGGGTGACCAAGCCAATTCTGGCTGTGTACTTACCTGTGCCCAATCCTTATCCTCTACAGGATTATTTTCCCTTTTCCTTATCTTTCCGAGTGGCTATGATGATATCCCTCTGTTCTAGTGTCCCTACTTTGAACTAGTAACCATGGTGATTCTACTGAGTGACATACTAGATCACGTGACAACACCACGTGACGTTTAGGGGATCACGTGCCGACTCACTGAGGGCGGCACCTAGCCATCCCCACGCAACACTGATCAGGTACCCCTGATGAAGCAGTGCATTCGGCGAAACATGTTGGGGGGCTTTGAGTAGAAAGTTTTAATAGCAGGGCACACTATGCCAGTGTAAAACTGAATCTTAAATAATACAGGAGGCAGCATAGAAGTAGAGCAGTATTGTGCGGTGTGAATGCAATTACTCGGGTGTATGAGACGTTTGGGTTAATGACTGAGACAGGGTAATTGGGGTATTAATTTCCCCAATTTATACGGTGGAATAATACTGGTCCATATCACTTGGATCCCAAATATAGGACACAGTGTAATAACAACAATATCCATTTAACAACCCACTTGATTAATATGGTGGACAAACCCTATTGATTTGACCAGGGAGTGCGAACTGCACTCTCCTGGACCTTCCTACCTGGACTTCCATAATACATATATCCCACGGAAAAGTCTCACCTGACACACAAAGTTCACACCCACTACTGAAGTCTACCCCATTAATGCATATGTGATATATATAATACCTAGGCTGGCAAATCCGGTAACCAGCACTGGGACATCTATACACGTGGCATTGATGCAACCCTGTGTTTTTAGTCATGAATTTTGGTTCATTGTATATATAATCTAATATGAATAAAAGTTAAGTTTTATTCCTTGGTTATGGTGCCTTAGGGCTAACTTGCCCCCTCTTGTATACTGTTTTAAATGCTATCTGGCCTCACTTGCTCACTCTGTCATCGCCATGCTGTTGCCCATAATTTTGGCATAATAGTGTGATAAGCCAGCATCAGAGGCATCCATGCATGCTGCCCCTGCTGTTTCCTGTCCATTTCCATGGTGTTTCCATCATTTTCTGAGGTTTCCAGGTGTTTGGCCAAGCTTCAAGTCTCCCATTGACTTCAGTGGGGTTTGTTATTCGAAACTAGCACTCGAGCATCGGAAAAAGTTCGACTTGAATAAGGAGCACTCAAGCATTTTAGTGCTCGCTCATCTCTAGATGATACCTATGGGGTAGGAGCCCTTCCGATGCACCAACTGTTGGAGTGCTGTTTCAGGTCTTTTGACAGCATATTTGCATATTATTCAGATACTTCACAATGGACTGAAATAATAAACATTTTCTTGAAATCATAGTGCATTTCTCCACAGCATGCTACATGCAGCTTATAAAGTTGGGGAATCGTAGACTTCTTGTAAGAGTATCTCCTGTTACAGGAAGAAAGGTTGCCGAAGTCCCCATCATTGCCTGTAGTGAGCAGGGCATGAACTGCTATGTATGCTTTTTAATTTTCTGTCTGTTGCTTCTATATATTATGTAGGAAGAGGTTATTCATTTACCCCAGATGTAGATGAGCTTTACGTTTTATTTATTATTTTTTAGACTATGTTTAGTTTTCCTGGATGGTATAAGGAAAACCATGCCTCTTTTAGCTACCTTGTAAGGCAGCTTCCTTGACATCAAGCAAGACCTACAAGAGGTCTTATGACATGATGCAGGATTAAAACCAAACCAGTATATGAATTCCAGAAGGAGCAGACTCCCAACTGTAGACAGCACCGTTTCCACCTGATTGGGTCTCCTCAGTACAGCATAGAAACTGGTTTGGCTAAATGAGAGGCTTGTGAAATGGTTTTCCTTATCCCATTCAGGAAAACATTGCATATTTTCCCAGAATCCCCCTAGTGGAGCATCAATGGCTATAAGACTAAATACGCATACATGGCGTCCTTAATTGTCAGTCTCCGTAAGGAGAACTCTTACTTCTCATACCTTCATCAGGACAGCCTGAGGACTTTATCAAGGAGATGATGCTAGCTCTGAAACTCTCCACTTTGCCCACCTTGCTCATAAATAAGTGGCTCTGCAGGAATTGGGAGGTAGAGTAGACAGCAGTAGTCAAATATGGGTGAAATAACCAGCTCTCATAAAGAGCTGATGGATTCTCATTTCCATCTTAAATTAGAAGTGTTTTCTGTAAAAAAAGGGCAATTTAGATGTCAAGAATAGAAGGAAGAATTGGAAATTCCATGAAATTCAGGAAATTGCTTCTCATTCTGAGCTCAAACCTTCACAGCTATTATTACAACTCTTCTTCCTTAAACACCTCTGTGAGAGCTAATCATTGACCTAGTCAGTAGGCGGCCCAGACCTAAATGTCTTTCAGAAGAGATACCCAGAGATGCTATCATACGATTCCACTTCTTGAGTGTGAAGGGATGTTTTATGCAAGTGGCCAACAACAACGTGGCTTGGAGATTGCAAAGGGACACCAAAGCACAATTTCGCAGAGTAGGGCTGATCTTTACAGAAATGTGAGGGAGTACGTAGCGGACCATCCATCGTCAAATGATCACACAGCCCCTACAATTACTGGGGTTCAAAGCTGGACATGTGGCCCGAACTGGCGCTGTACTGCCTGGAAGTTCTTGCCTGCCTGCCGCTAGCGTGTTGTCAGAGCGGTTTTCCAGTGCAGCAGGTGGCATCATCACTGATAAGCGTACACCTCCGTTGACTGACAGCGCTGACAGCTGGCGCTATCAAATGAATAAAGCCTGGGATTTCTCAGGATTTCCAACTCCACTAGGTGAAAGCAGCTCAACCTGAATATGTATGCACTCCTCCTCTTCATTTTCCTCTTCTCCTCCTCCTTTTATACACTAAAGCAGAGGAAACTGGCTATTTTTGCCAGGGCAACTGGCTCTAACTATAGTACTCTATGTATTTAATTTCTGGAGGCCACCTACCCGTCCTCTGGTTTGAAAATTTTTGGACTGTCCATACAGGCACTATCCAAATTTAATTGTCTCCATTGCTACCTCCACCATCCTCACTCCCATAGCTGCCTCCTCAAGTCGTCCATATAGCTCGCCTCCATACATCGTCCCCTTAGCAAAACTAGATGGTCCGGCAAAATTTTGGGTTTTTCCACGGCTTCCACATCAAACTTGTCAACTTGTTGGCCACCCTGCTGTGTTATCCCAAAATATTTCTGCCAAACTTTTGTCATTTACCGATATTATTTCAGCGCTACTTGACACATCTGTTCCGTTCCCCTGCCCCCGCCATAACCAGGCCAATTACTTAGAACAGTACTACACTTGATCTTATACAAAGGTTTTTAGAAATGCTGTTTGTGAGCCCCCGCCTGCTTTGAAAATGATAATTTTTTCAAATAAACGCTTCTGGCCCCAGGCCATTTTGGGTGGGAAGGAGCCAGAAACAGGGCCTGGACAAGCGAAAGCTCGCCTGGCACTGGAACACCACAGCTCCATCCCAAGATCCAACTAACATAGTTTAACTGCCGCACCTTTAACTACTCTACCTTACTGCCTCATGCAATCGTCCCCTTAACAAACGAGCTGTGGTTCAGGCAGAATTTTGGGTTGGTTTCATGGCTTCCACATCAATTGTTAACTTAATTTGTCACCACCCGCTGTGTTATCCACAAATATACTGCAACTGTTATCATTTCAAAAAGGGGTTTGCCAGCCATAAAAAAAATGTCCAACCCATTTAAAATAGGGTTTGTCCCACCTATTAACCTAAGTGGTTTTTAAATGGATATTGTTGTTATTACACTGCGTCCTATATTTGGGATCCAGTGATTTGACCAGTTTATAGTCCACCGTAAAATTGGGGAACTTAATACCCCAATTACCCTGGTCTCAGAATTAACCCAACGTCTCATACACACCGAGTAATTGCATTCACACACCGCACATACTGCCTACCTATGCTGCCTCCTAGTTTATTTAAGATTCAGTTTACACTGGCATAGTGTGCCCCCTGCTATTAAAACTTTTCTATCTCAAAGCCCCCCACATGTTTCGCCGAATGCATGCTTCATCAGGGGTACCTGATTCAGTGTTTGCGTGGGGATGGGTCTAGGTGCCGCCCTCAGTGGAGTCGTCACGTGATCCCCTAAAACTTCAACGTGGTGGTGTTCACGTGATCTATATGTCACTCAGTAGAATCACCTGTTACAGTCAAAGTAGGGACACTAGAACAGAGGATATCATCAAGCCACTCGGAAAGATAAGGAAAAGGGCAAATAATCCGGTTTAGAGGTATAAGGATTGGGCAACAGGTAAGTACACAGCCAGAATTGGGCCTGGGGCCCAGGGAAATGTACTTTGAAAAAATATCATTTTCAAAGCAGAGGGGGCTACAGACACAATTCTAAAACCTTTTGTGTAAGATCAAGTGTAGTACTGTTCTTATAAGTAAGTGGCTGTTATGGCGGGTGAGGAGAATTAAACAGATGCAAGAAGTGCTGAAATAATATCAGTCAATGTTAAAATTTTTTTTTTTTAAATAACATTTTTTCTCAAAAAGGAAGACGTTTTTACAGAGATTTCAGATCACAATATATAAAACAAAAATATTTTTTTTTCTCTTTTTTATAAAAATTCTAGAATCATCATGTAAGCATTTTCATAACAAGCTGAGTACTGTACATAAAATTACATTTCAGATCCAGTTATCCAAAAGGTTGGCATCGATTTTGTGCCATTTCTTATAGATCCCTCCTATGGAGAACCTGGTAAGTGTTCAAATTTCTTTGAAAAGAGAGGATTAGTACGTACTACGCTTATCTTTATCACTTCTTCCTTTATAAAAATAGTTCTAGAGTCCCCCATCCCCCCATACCCGCTGACAAGAAAAAAAAAAATTAAAATTCCAACCTCAATTTAGAGCCAGAGCTGCCACAATCTGTTTCCATTTTTGCTCTTTTTTGACAGTTTAGATCGATTTTTTCATATTCTTTGATCTGTAAAGATAATTTCCACCATTCTCTGTCTAGGAGGGGCAGTAGACCCCCATTTATGGGCTACTAGTGTTATTGCTATTTCATTAATTTTGCTATCAGGTTTCCATGTAGATTAGCTATTGCTTGCTCTCAACCAGTCCAAAAAGTGCTGTACCCATTGATAGGGGAGTTCGATCTTTAGATGTTTATTAATCCTCCTAAATACCCCTTCCCAATAACTACTAATAACGACGACCATGCCGTATTCAAAATCTTGGCTTCAAACCGCTTGACATTTCCAGCACCTGGGTTCCCCCCTCAGCTTCATTCTATGCAGTGTCGATGGCGTATAATATACCTGATGTATAATATTAAGTGAATTAACCTGTGATTCCCTCAAAGAACTTTTTTTGTGTTCATGTGAATGCTATCCCATCTGTCTTTACTAGTAGAGATTGGCAAGCACTAAAATGCTCAGGTACCGGTATTTCGAGACGAACTTTCCACGATGCTCCGGATGCTCGTTTCTCTAGGAATAGTAAGAGTACGAGACCATTGAAGGTCAATGGGAGACTCAGCATTTTTCAAGGGGACCAAGGGCTCTGCACAGGGTAATCTTGTCCAAACGAAAACCTGGAACCTGAGTTCGGTGGCATCATCACTGATAAGCGTACACGCCTGTTGACTGACAGCGCGTGAGCAAGTGGCCGCTTATCAAGATGAATAAAACGCTGGATTCTCAGGATTTCCATCTCACTAGGTGTAAAGCAGCTCAACCTGATAATGTATGACACTCCTCCTCTTCATTTTCCTCCTCTCCTCCTCTTTATACACTAAAGCAGAGAGGAAACTGGCTATTTTTGCCCGGGCCAACTGGCTCTAACTATAGTACTTGTATTTATTTAATTGTCGGAGGGCCACCTACCCGTCTTCTGGTTTGAAAACTTTTTTGGACTGTCACAACAGGCACTATTCAAATTAATTGTCTCCATTGCTACCTCCACACTCATCGCCATAGCTGCCTCCTAAAGTCGTCCAATAGCTGGCCTCCATACATCGTCCCCTTAGCAAACTAGATGGTCCGGCAAAAATTTGGGTTGTTTTTCACGGCTTCCACATCAAACTTGTCAATTTGTTGCAACACTGCTGTGTTATCCACAAAAATATTCTGCCAAACTTTTGTCATTTAACCGATATTATTTCAGCGCTACTTGCACATCCGTTCACGTTCCCTCCCCCCGCCATAACCAGGCCAATTACTTATAAGAACAGTACTACACTTGATCTTATACAAAAGGTTTTTTAGAAGTGCTGTTTGTAGCCCCCGCCTGCTTTGAAAATGATAATTTTTCAAGTAAACGCTTCTGGCCCCAGGCCCATTTTTGGGTGGGGAGGAGCCAAGACAGGGGCCTGGACAAGCGAAAGCTCGCCTGGCAGCGGAACACGCCAGCTCCATCCAAGATCCAACTACATAGTTTAACTCCTTTAATCTACTACTACCTTACTGCCTCCATACATCGTCCCCTTAGCAAACGAGCTGTGTCAGGAAGAATTTTCGGGTGTTGCACAGATAAATATAGAACTCGCGACATCTGTTGCCGCCATGTGGAGACCTGAAGTTTTCAATCATAGAAGCAATATGGATGCCCCCTACTGTCACTCGTAATCATGGAAGTCGTCTCCATGGCTGCCTCCACATGTCGTCTCCCTTATCAAACGAGCTGTGTCAGGCTCATTTTGTTGGGTGTTTTACCAATACGTTTATGGAACTGGTCACTATGTCGCCACCATGCTGGTTTATAGACTAATAACCATCAACCTTTGTTCACATAGGAAATCATTTCAGCGCTTCTGCTCACCTCTTTGGGTCCTCTCTGCCACCCATTGGTTTGAAGCCTGAGTCCATTTGAGGTATGTCGCCATGCCACTCTCTAGCCTGCCGCTGCCTCTGCATGCCGTTTCTATAGTGTTAGGGTCAATTATTGGATGTTTTAGATGTATCTAGCCTCATTCGGTCACTCTGTCATCACCATGCTGTTGCCCATATTTTGGATAATGGTGCATAAGCAGCCTCAGAGACATCCATGCATGCTTCCCTGCTGTTTCCTGTCCATTTCCGTGATGTTTCCATCATTTTGAGGTTTCCAGGTGTTTGGCCAAGCTTCCCTGTGCAGACCCTTTTTCCCCTTGAAAAATGCTCGAGTCTCCCATTGACTTCAATGGGGCTCGTTATTCGAGACGATCGGGAAAAGTTTGTCTCAAATAACGAGCACCCGAGCTCGCTCATCTCTAGACCAGAACTAAAAATTATTACAAAGAAAAATGACCAAAACCAACATATGAAGTACTGTATCAGAATCAAGATAGCTGCATAGATTCAGGACCAGTACCAAGCTTACTACATAGAACCATGGTACCATAGCCAAGCCTAATATATACAAGTTATGGAAAAAAAATTTAAAATTCCTGGTGCCGCCAAGAAAGGTGAGCGAGACTGGGGACAGGTGACAGTGTCTTGCTGGGGTGACATAAAACTGGCAAAGGCCTTGTAAAGCGTACCCCTGCCAGTGCTAGACAAGCTGCCTGCTCGCCTACTAGCGCTGTCAGTAGGGAAATACTGTTTCAGCTTGTACACCAGGGCCTGCTGGTATTCATGGATTCTCACACTCCTTTGCTCTACAGGGATGAGAGTGGAAAGATTTTGCTTGTACCATGGGTCCAGGAGAGGGAATACCCAGTAATCGGTGCTGGAATAAATTCTTTGAATGCGAGGGTCACGGGATAGGCAGCCTAGCATGAAATCTGCCTTATGCTCCAGAGTCCCAACGCGCAAGAATTCACTCCCCTCACTGACTCTCCATTTCCTCCTCCTCCAACTTCTCTTCTTCTGCCCATACACGCTGAACAGTTAAGGACTGGGCAATGCTCCCCTCTTCTGTCTCCCCAACATTCTCCTCCTCTTCCTCCTCATCCTCCTCCACCTCCTCAGATACGCGCTGGGAAACAGACCGGAGGGTGCTTTGGCTTTCAACAACGGAATCTTCTTCCCCCATCTCTTGTGACGAGAGCAAAGCTTCCGACTTCATGCTGACCAGAGAGTTTTTCAACAGGCCAAGCAGCGGGATGGTGAGGCTGATGATGGCGGCATCGCCACTGACCATCTTTGTTGACTCCTCAAAGTACTCAGCACTGACAGATATAGTTATAGAATCCACGTCCACTCTCATTGTGGACTGAGGAAGCTGACTGACCGGACTACCAGTTCTGGTGGAAGTTGACATCTGGCAGTCTACAATCGCTCTGCGCTGCTGGTAAACTCTGGATAACATGGTTAATGTGGAATTCCACCTCGTAGGCACGTCGCACATTAGTCGATGAGCGGGCAGTTGGAGGTGGCGCTGCGCTGCCCTCAGAGTGGCAGCATCTGTGCTGGACTTCCTGAAATGCGCAGAGATACGGCGTACCTTCGTGAGCAAATCAGACAGATTGGGGTATGTCTTGAGGAACCGCTGAACCATGTGTCAGTCTGCCGAGTTGCAGAGCCGCCACCAGGTTACGGCCGTTGTCAGGGCATGGGTGATGTTGTCTGACATGTGCTGGTGCAGGGCTTGGACTTTCTGCTGTGGTCCCGGGCAGGGGGCTGACTAGCAGAGGCAGCAAATGACACTGGGGTAGGAGCAGTGGTGTGCCCGGCTGGAGGTCACCGGCCTTGGTTCCATTGAGTGGGGTGTTAGCATTCATATGAATGTGCATACTGGTGGTGGTTAAGCTAGTAGTGATGGAACCCCTGCTGATCCTGGTGTGGCACAGGTTGCACACCACAGTCCGTGGGTCATCCGGTGTTTCTTTAAATAACCTCCAGACTTCAGAAAATCTAGCCCTCGCCACGGAAGCTTCACTACATGAAAACTTTGGTGCTGATGCAACAGCTCTGGCCCTGCCTCTCCGTCTGGCCCCACCACTGCCTCTTCCAACCTGTTCTCGTTTAGGACTCGCCTCTGTCTCACAAGCACTGTGCTCACCCAGCCTATCAACCCAGCTTGGGTCTGTCACCTCATCATCCTCCGATCCCTCAGTCTGCTCCCCCCTCAGACTTCCAGCCCTGACAACTTCACCACTGTCTTACAACCATGTCTCCTCATCGTCCGACACCTCTTTACACACTTCTTCCACTACGTCAAGTAGGTCATCATGACCCACAGTCTGGGACCGGTGGAAAACCTGGGCATCAGGAAAGAGCTCAGCAGCAACCTGACAGGTGGTTTGTGACTCTGGGAAGGGTCCAGAAAACAGTTCCTCAGAGTATTCCGGCTCAAATGCCAAATTTTCCTGGAGGGGGCAGACTGGGGGAAGGAGGTTGAGGTAGAGGAGCTGGAGGAGTGCTCACTTGGGTAACATGGGTGGACTGCGTGGAAGACTGACTGGTGGACAAATGGCTAGAAGCATTGTCCCCAATCCACAACATCACCTGTTCGCACTGTTCTGGCCTCAACAGTGCTCTACCACGAGTCCCAGTAAGTTGAGACATGAAGCTAGGGAGTGTAGCTCTGCGGCGCTCCCCTGCTCCGTCATCAGCAGGTGGTGTCTCACCCGGCCCTGGACCACGGCCTCTGACCCCTGCAGTAGTTGGACGCCCACGCCCTCGTTCTCTACCCCTAGCCCTCGGGTTCAACATTTTCAAAATTAAGTCTATTATATAGACAAAACAGAAATATAAACTGTACATTTTTTTGTGTATTTTTATTTTTTTTATAGAACAAAACGTGCAGAAGAAATCACACAGCAACCACAGAAGATGATGATGATTGCTATTGCTAGTATCTAACCTACACTGACAGCACACAATAGGATTTTGTGCTGTGCCTGTGACTTTCAGTTTTGAAAAAAAAAATAAAAAATAGGCAGACTGTGCCTAATTCAATCAAACCCCTAATAAATTGTCCCACTTAGGTGTTTGAGATGGATATGTGTGTCACTATTAGCTAAATAGAAAGTTTGCAAGTCTCACAATATGGTACTAGCTGCACTACTAGTGCCAGCAAGCCCAGCCACAAGCAAATAAAAAAAATAAAGTATAACGCTATTCTAGCCCTACGAAGGGCTGTTGGGTTCTTGTAGAATGACTCCTGCCTAGCAGTAATCTAATAGAACACCCTAACGCTTTCCCTGACCAGCAGCAGCTCTCTCCCTAACGGCATCCAGACAGAGAATGATCCGAGCAGCGCGGCGGGGACTAGCACAGTGGTGGCGAACCTATGGCATGGGTGCCAGAGGTGGCACTCAGAGCCCTTTCTGTGGGCACCCAGGCCATCGCCCCAGCACACCAGACAGGACTCAAAAGATCTTCCTGCAGTTCCAAGCAATTTAAAAGATGCTGCTTTCAGTCATATTTTGACACTTACTTTGCTACTTGGGACTGTAGGAAGAGGGAAAATGAATAGACAGGGCCGAATTATCTTTGGAGGACCTCATGCTGTCCCCTTCAGGTCTACAGTGGGACACTGTAAGGAAGCTAAAATGATGCAAATTTTCCATCTTTCTACTTTGTTGCTGTCCTGAGGAGGACAATATGATTGTTGAAGAACAGGGAGCAATAAGCTACTGCTTTAATTTTTGGTTGACACCTCACGATAAATAAGGGGGTTTTGGGTGTCTTTTTGGGCACTCGGCCGCTAAAAGGTTCGCCATCACTGGACTAGTATATTCCAGGGTCACCTGATCAGGTCAGCCAACCACTGCTATCGACATGTAAGTGTACCACGTGATGCTGGGTGTAGTGCAGAGTCTCCTGGCTTATGATTGGCTCTGTTTCTGGCCGCCAAAAGTCTTAAAGCCACGAGATGACATTTTCTCAAGAGGGCGAAATACTTGTCTGAGCACCGAGCAGTTGCGAGTATGCTAATGCTCAAACGAGCAGCAAGCTCAGTCGAGTATGTTCGCTCATCTCTAATCTCTGCATTAACATTGATTTTAATACCTCCTCTATGTAGTAATCTTGGCTATGGCCCTGTATCTATGTAGTAATCTTGGTTGTAGTCCTGTATCTATGTAGTAATCTTGGTTGCAGTCCTGTGTCTACGTAGTAATCTTGGTTGTAGTCCTGTATCTATATAGTAATCTTGGTTTTAGTCCTGTATCTATATAGTAATCTTGGTTGTAGTCCTGTATCTTCATAGTAATCTTGGTTGTAGTCCTGTATCTACGTAGCAATCTTGGTTGTAGTCCTGTATCTACGTAGTAATCTTGGTTGTAGTCCTGTATCTATATAGTAATCTTGGTTTTAGTCCTGTAGCTTTATAGTAATCTTGGTTGTAGTCCTGTATCTATATAGTAATCTTGGTTCTAGTCCTGTATCTATATAGTAATCTTGGTTGTAGTCCTGTATCTACATAGTAATCTTGGTTGTAGTCCTGTATCTACATAGTAATCTTGGTTGTAGTCCTGTATCTATATAGTAATCTTGGTTCTAGTCCTGTATCTACATAGTAATCTTGGTTGTAGTCATGTATCTACATAGTAATCTTGGTTCTAGTCCTGTATCTACATAGTAATCTTTGTTCTAGTCCTGTATCTATATAGTAATCTTGGTTGTAGTCTTGTATCTATATAGTAATCTTGGTTGTAGTCCTGTATCTATGTAGTAATCTTGGTTGTAGTCCTGTATCTACGTAGTAATCTTGGTTCTAGTCCTGTATCTACATAGTAATCTTGGTTGTAGTCCTGTATCTATATAGTAATCTTGGTTCTAGTTCTGTTCTATATAGTACCTTGGTTTGTCCTGTATCTATATAGTATATCTTGTTTAAGTCCTGTATCTAATAGTAATCTGGGTCTAGTCGCTGAATCTACTATAGTAATTTGGTTGTAGTCCTGTTCTATCATAATATCAGTGGTTTAGCCTGTCTCTATATCAAATACGTGGTTTGTATTCCTTATTAGTATCTTGGTGAGGCCTTATCTTAGAGAATCTTGGTGTAGTCCTGTATCTATATTATCTGTGGTGTGCTAGTCCTGTATGCTCAATCGTAATCATTGGTTCTACTTATCTTAAGTCTGGTCTATCTGTATCTATATAGTATCTTTGTTCTAGCCTTAATTCCTATAATAATCTTGGTTCTTATCCCGTCATCTCGATATATACTCTTGGATTAGACCGTAGTCACATATAGTATCTTGTGTTAGTCCCTGTATCTATCTATACTAGATAATCGTATTAGTGTTCTAGTCCTGTATCTCTACATATACTGTGTTCTAGTCCCTGTTCTTAAACAAATCTTGGTTCTTAGTCTGTATCTATAGTATCTTGGTTCTAATCCTGTAAAGTATATAATAATCTTGGGTTCTGTCCGTACCGCATCATACTAAAAATCTTGATTCTAAGTCCTGTGTCTCGCATAGTATCTTGGTTCAGTCCTATATCTATATAGTCTCGTGGTTCTAGTCCTGTTTATCGACTAGTAATCTGGGCCCTAGTCCCGTATCTCTACAAGTAATGCTTAGTTCTAGACCGGACCAACAATAAACTTGGTCTCTAGGCTTCCAATACCAAACGAGTAAATCTTGATTGTATCCTGCTCATTAGTAAACTTGAGGTGCAGTCCTGTATCTTTATAGCAACTTGGTTCTAGTTCTCTATCTAGATAGAGCTTAATCCCTGAATGTACTATGGAGTAAGAAGTGGCGTGTAAAGAACTAGTCCCAGATTGATGTTTAGTGTTGTTTTTTCATAGTTTCGCAGAAGGGAAGCTTACATCATAATACTTTTTTTGCACGATAAATATTGGAGATCCAAAACTTGGCAGGACACAATCCTACACCTAACATCCAGGCCCTTGATTATGGAATATAAATCGTTATGTACATGTGGTGGTGACCCCCACATTGTGGCAGTCAGGGGCCCCAAAAAATTCCTATTGTGGCCCAGCTTTGTAGGTTGCCATTGATGTGTTATGCCACATCTTCACCTGAAGAGATTTCTATGACGCTACATAGGTGTCACTTACCTGCGTGTACTTATACAGATCAGATAATGGAAGAACGGTTTGTATTGTTCTAAAGTTATTATTAACCACATAGGCGGCCACCTCCCCACGAGGTCTGCAGGAATAATTAGGAACTTCATTTCTTCTCCCGGACAGGATTTGATAGAAAGATTTTGCAGCTTTTATTTCTTCTCCACAAGTGTCCACTATATGATATCCCAGAGTGATGTTAGGGAGGAGGTCAGGATCCCTATTAATCTCCTCCACAGCAAAGATGAAGGACAGGATGCTTCTATAGATCTCTATACGAATGCTGGAAAGAGGTTTAGAATAATAATCTAAATACATTATAACACAAGAATATTTACACAAATGTTTTTGAATATATTTTGAATGTGTAGCCAGAAAATGAAGTGTTCATGGTGAATATGTTAAGAAAATATAAGATATTTGATCCTGCCTATGGAATGAAAGGGTCACTGTCAGCAGCTTTTATACCACTAAACAGCCAGGCCCCTCAGGCAGGGTAGGAAATGCCCTTCCTAGCATTCCCCATATTTTCTAATTTGACATCTGTCGCTTTATAAGGTTATGACTTTTAAGTCCTGTGCACCTGTTTATTTGCTGTTGGATGCCATACAAAGAGGAATAAAGGCGGTCTTATCCTTTAAGAAAAGCGGGATCCGTGATATTTTTGTATATGGCTTTTGAACACTTTACCATACCAAAGTGATATTAAAATTTTCGACTGATAAGTTTCATCTTTATTTGTAAAAAAAAAAATGCTTGTAAGTGCTTGTGGCACAATTTGAACTTTAAATCCCTTGTGCAGTCCAAATCCGTCAGGTTGTCGGTCGTCCACGCCCCCCGATTTGCTTTGCAGGAAAGTCGGCGCGATTGCACCAAAATCCGATCACGTGCGCCAAAAACCCCTGTTTAATGCGGTGCAAGCGCCGCATTTCCGCCGGAAATCGCCGGGAAACCTGACGAAAATGCGGTTCGCTGACCTTTAGGAAATGAGCCCCTATATATGAACACTACACATGTTTATCTATTACATTTAGGATGTGTAAAACATATACTGTTCACATTCTTACCATGAAAGTACACTTTTATTATTTTTTTTTAAATATATAATTTTAATCAGAATTAAAAATAAAATAGGACGTTCCTTATATACTCGTGTAGAAGCCGAGTTTCTCAGGTGCCCCCCCCCCCCGTCCCCTCAGTCTCATTCCATCTTCTCCAGGGCTGGAGTCCGAATGACTTGCGGAGGGGGCGTGGCCAGCCGGGGGCGGAGCTACCTCCTCACATGATTGGTGAAGACATCATGTGAGGAGGTAGCAGAGGCTGGTCCCTCCTCCCCCCGGCCCCCATGCCTTGGCTGCTCTGCAGCTCTAAACTACAGGGTCTGGAAGAGGCGGGACAAAGCGGGGAAAGTGGGCGGGGCCCGGGACATTGTCTCCTCCCTCCGTGGCAGCGTGACAGAGCCCAAAAAACGGGACTGTCACGCTGAAAGCGGGACGGTTGGGAGGTATACACCCATGCAAGTAGATTTAGTATAACTCAAAGTTCATACATTGACAAACTCACATAGCTTGACCTCGGGCAGAGACTCATACTCCTCTAAACACTGCGCCGGATGATGTAAGTCACATGCAGTGACGTTTCTGGGTACACACCCCCTTCACCAGATATTTGATGAGTCATGGGGGCAGCTTTGCGACGTCTTGGTGACAACACTGGCTATTGGGCATGGGGAGGCTCTGTGAGTACCTAGGGGCAGCACTGAATACTGAGACATGAGGGCAGCCCTGTGACTACATGGGGGCAACACTGGCTATTGGGGAATGGGGGGGACTGCTCTGTGACTACCTGGGGGCAGCACTGGATACTGAGGCATGGTGGAGGACTGCGACTACTTTTGGGCAGCACTGGCTACTGAGGCATAGGGGCAGCACTGTGACTACATGGGGAAAGTACTCTGGCTACCTGAGGGCAGCACTGGCTACTGGGAGCAGTCTTGTGACTATATGGGGGCTGCAGGGGCTGCAGGGGCTATTGGTGGCAGCACTGTGAATAAAATGAGAATTTTATATTTTGTGTTTCTAAATCTTCAGAGCTGAATTCTGGTGGGAAGAAGCTGATGAATTCCTCTGACCAAAGACGTCCCTTGTGAGCTGCTGGATTTACATTAAGTGCTGGGGTTACACATTGGGGCAGATTTACTTACCCGGTCCATTCGCGATCCACCGGCGCGTTCTCTGCGCTGGATTCGGGTCCGGCTGGGATTTGTTAAGGTAGTTATTCTTGCTGCGCTGAAAAGCATCGGAACGCGCTGGAGTTCCCCCGGCTCGGGCTGAGTGAAGGTAAGTGCAAGCTCCGCAACAGATTTTTTGTTTTAAATGCAGCGTTTTTTCCGAATCCGTTGGGTTTTCGTTTGGCCATGCCCCCCGATTTCCGTCGCGTGCATGCCAGCGCCGATGCGCTACAATCCGATTGCGTGCGCCAAAATCTCTGGCAATTCAGGGGAAATCAGCGCAAATCGGAAATATTCGAGTAACACGTCGGGAAAACGCGAATCGGGCCCTTAGTAAATGACCCCCATTACATTTTCTGAGCTTGGGTTTTTGGTTCTGTTTTCATGTTTTCATATATACATACATGGCCTTCATGATTATTTTTACCAGTGGAGTGGGGAGGCTGTAAAAATAAGAAAGCAGTCTTACTGACCCCCTCTAGTGCTCTGGTCCAGCATTGTGTCCATGGTCTTCATATGTATACAAAGAGACAGCAGTCATGTGACAATCACAGCGCACTCCCTCTGCCTGTGGCCTGTGCAAGCGTTACACGGACCACAGCCAGGACCTGCAGTGATGGTTGTGGACCTGGTTGTGATGATGTAGGCTACCAATTCCTTGAATTACATGCAGGAACACAATTCCAGCACAGTGGGGAGGAATTTCTCTTGATCACATGTGCACAATGCAAAACACATGGTGCACATTCCCGATCACAAGTATTAAACTCCTCCCCCACTGTGCTGGAATTGCCTAAATATAATTCAAGTGCAGAGTGTGAACACAGCCGGAAGCCGCATTCTGATGATGCATTTGCAATTCATATGCCTTGGGGAAAGGGTATCAAACGCATGTGTTTTGCAAGTAGCAACTACGGCGCAGAGGTATAGGGAATGTATGAAGAGGGCTCACGGGCATATTGCAGCAAACCCCCATATTGCAGCAAACCCCCACCGCTAATAACCGCGGTCGGTGCTTGCACCGATCGCGCCTATTAACCCTTTTAATGCCGCCGGCAAAGTCGCCGCCATGTTTATTACAATCGCGACGCCCCCGAACGTCATCGGGGGGCGGCGATCGGTTGCCATGGTAGCCTCGGGTCTTCGTTTGACCCGAGGCTTAATGGCTTCTGCAGATTCGTTACAATGAGCCAGTGGCTCATTGTATAAATGAGCTGCAAAAATGCCATATATTGCAATACAGAAGTATTGCAGTATATGGTAGGAACGATCTGACCATCTAGGGTTAATGTACCCTAGATGGTCTAAGAATTAGTGAAATAAAAAAAGAAAAAAAAAAGTTTAAAAAATAAAAAAAATTAATAAAATATTAAAAATTCAAATCACCCCCCTTTCCCTAGAACTTATATAAAACATAATAAACAGTAAAAATCACAGACACATTAGATATCGCCACATCCCAAAATGCCCAATCTATCAAAATATAAAAACAGTTATGGCCTGCGGTGACCTCCGAGACGGAAAATGGCGCCCAAATGTCCGAAATGCGACTTTTACACCTTTTTACATCACATAAAAAATGGAATAAAAAATGATCAAAATGTCGCACAGACCTCAAAATGCAAACGTCGTCTCATTTCGCAAAAAATGACCCCTCATACATCTTGTATGAAAAAGTTATTAGCTTCAGAAGATAACAACATTTTTTTTTCTTTTTTGTACACATTCGTTTAATTTTTGAAAATGGATTAAAACACAATAAAACCTATATAAATTTGGTATCACCGCGATCGCACCGAACCAAAGAATAAAGTAGGCATGTTATTTGGAGCGAAGAGTGAAAGTTGTAAAAACTGAGCCCACAAGAGCGTGCGTTTTTTTTTTCAATTTTTCCAATTTTTTTTCAGCTTCGCGGTACACGGCATGTTAAAATAAATAACATTACGGGAAAGTAAAATTTGTTACGCACAAAATAAGCCCTCACACAGGTCTGTACACTTAAAAATGAAAAAGTTATGGATTTTTGAGGGTGGAGAGCGAGAAATGAGCGAAAAAAACCCTGCATCCTTAAGGGGTTAATAGTGATGACTAACAAAGTCACAGACAACACGCATGTGGCTTCTAAGAAAATGTGATGAAGTATTATGCCCAATACATCTCAAAGCACAAGGCAAATGCATCATGTGAATAAAGTTTGATGTAGTTTTTTAAATCTAATGCTAGTAGTGGTTCAGCGCTGCTCTTTTCTAGTAATGTGCTGGGGGTTATGGGCAGAGGCGTTAGCTTGAAGGCTCCAATAGGGGGAATAAGACTCTGACGTGATCTGCAACGCAATGTGAAAGTGGTCTTACTTATAGAGAACATTAGTTTCCACTTCAGTCTGGTCAATGTCTCCACTGAAATTTGTTGAAAGTTATTGAAAAAGCTGGGCTAACTTGTCAGGGCAAAGTCCTTATAGAACGTCTGAGACACTTGTTTATGCAAACAATCAGGCATATTTTCTCTCATAATAATGATACCTGCACAGAAGTGCTGTTATCGGGCGAGAAACAATGGATTCATCGTACAACCACAAAACAAATGAAAGACTGGAAAATTATTTCACTAGCTTGTCCCAACCTCTTGAAGCACCACATACATCTGTTACCCATAAACTGATCAGCAAATACAGATAGTACATGGATGACACCCTTGAGGAATTAATGTTTTTCATGTTACCATGGAAGGCCCGGGCTGTGAAAAATAATTTAATGCACTAAATATGTTATAAAAGAAAATGTTTCAGGTGGCCAACCACATCAACAACTAACATCATTTCAATTATGATACAATGCAAAAATAATATGCATTTCGAAAAAAGAAGATAAAACCTTACGGGTACATTCTCCGTGCGCTGGAGAGGAGGTGACCCCTCCCCCTCCATAGGAAACAACGGCGCACGGCCGCACCCTCAGGAAAAGATGGAGCATGCTCTATCTTTTCCCAGTGTACGGCGCAGAACGATGCCACAAATTTGTGCCCGCATATACATCCCCCAGGACGGCCGTGTAAATGCACCCAAAAGGTGATAATTTGTAGGAATTTGACCCCAGAAATATAGCAATAATCCTGGCCTTGTAAATGCAACCCCTAAACTACAATAATGATAGTTCACAAATAAGTCCAAATGGCCAGTCCATAAATAACAAAACGTATAGCTTATCATAGAATCATACTATCATAGCAGATAAGGTTGGAAAAAGACTTAAAAGATTGGCCTAGGTATAAAACGATCTCTGGAGAGAACTTTGTACGGCACTTCAGGTTTTTGTACATTGTAATAAGCCTAAGCCGTCTTTCTTCTAAGCTGAATAACGGCAAGCTTAGTAATCTTAGTAATCATTGTATTCTAGTCCCTTCTTTCTCCTAATGGTGATGCCACGTGTGGCGTTTTGAACGCGTTTTTGGTCTGTCTTTAACCCCTAGGTGCACCAGGACGTTATAATACGTCTCTGCGGCTAGATACTTAGCGCACCGGGATGTAGTATAACGTCCTGCTTCTGGCACCGGCTCACGAACGGAGCCGTCATGACCACGGCATGTAAGGGTGTTCCTGCTATGTATCGGATCCCCCGTGTCGCTTACCGGGGGATCCGATCCACTTCTGGGCAGCCCTGAAGTCTGCTGAGTGCTCCGGGGCTGCCCAATGTCCTCAGCAGTCAGACCCCTTCCGGGTCTGACTGTAAACTGTCTGAGCATACATCTGCATGCTCAGACAGTTTACACTGCTCTACAATGAAAAAGTATTGTAGAGCTGTGTATTTGGACTTGAACCAGCGATCAGAGCATCGCTGGTTCAAGTATGTATAAGTAAAAAAAAGTTACAAACACTGAAGTTAACACATAAGAAAAAATAAAAAATAAATACTGTATATACTCGTGTATAAGCCGAGTTTTTCAGCACAAAAAATGTATATACGAGTCTATTACAAAAAAAATGTACCCACTTACAAAAAAATAAACTTATATACCCACCGCGGTTTCCCGATGTCAGCGGATCCCGTCTTCTTTCTTCTCCGTGGCTCCTCTTCTTTCTTCTTGCTTCTCTCATGGACGCGGCCACGTTTTCTTCCTGGCCGCGCATACTACAAAGTCAGCAGCAGCCGCGTCATAGATGCGCCTGCTAGAAGAAACCATGGCCGGTCCATGAGAGAAGAAAGAAGAGGAGCCGCGGAGAAGAAAGAAGACGGAACGCGCTGATATAGGGGAGCTGCGCTGACATCGGAGGGTGAGTATATAAGTTTATTTTTTTTAAGTACTGTGGGGGCCGGCTGTATACTACTAGGGCAGGCTGTATACTACTAGGGACAGGCTGTATACTACTAGGGGCTGGCTGTATACTACTAGGGGCTGGCTGTATACTACATGGGGGCTGGCAGGCTGTATACTACATGAGGGCTGGCAGGCTGTATACAACTGGGGGCTGGCAGGCTGTATACTACTGGGGGCTGGCAGGCTGTATACTACATGGGGGCTGGCTGGCTGTATACTACTAAAGGCTGGCAGGCTGTATACTACTAGGGGCTGGCAGGTTGTATACTACTGGGGGCAGGCTGGCTGTATACTACATGGGGGCAGGCTGGCTGTATACTACAAGGGGTAAGGCTGGCTGTATACTACATGGGGGCTGGCTGGCTATATACTACAGAGGGCTGGCTGTATACTACATGGGGGCAGGCTGGCTGTATGCTGCTAGGGGCTGGCTAGCTGTATAGTACAGGGGGCTGGTGGCTGTATGCTACTATGGGCTGGCAGGCTGTATACTACTGGGAGCTGGCTGACTATATACTACTGGGGGCTTGCTGGCTATATACTGGGGGGGGTCTGTGACCAATGCATTTCCCACCCTCGGCTTATACTCGAGTCAATAGTTTTTCCCAGTTTTTGGTGGTAAAATTAGGGGTCTCGGCTTATACTCAGGTTGGCTTATACTTGAGTATATACGGTACCTAAAAATACAAGCCCCTAAAATGTCACTTTCCCATAAAACCAATTAATGAAGAATAAAAAACCCAAACGCACAAAAAAATGCCACATTGCCGCTTCCGCGACAATCTGTATAATAAAACAGAATCGTTATTGGACCCGCAGAGTGAACCCTGTAAAAAACAACCTCAAAAAACTCTCCAAAAAAAAAAAGATTTTTAATTGATACCCTTTAAAAAGTGCTCTAAAAAGTGATTTAAAAAAGTTATGCACTCTAAAATAAGACCACTAAAAAGAACAATCCTTCTCGCAAAAAATAAGCCCTTAACCAGATTTTTACGCCGAAAAATAAAAAAGTTATGCATATGAAAAGATGATGATGCTAAAATTAACATTTTTGCCAAATTAATTTTTCATCAGTAAAAACGGGAAAAATTTTAAAAAAACTATATAATATAATATATAATATATATTAGGTCTTTTTGTAATCATGGAGACCCATAGATTAAAAATAATATGCTATTTTTACGGTATGGTAAACAGTCAAAAAAAAAAACACAAAAAAAAGTTCCTAAAAATTGATGATTTTCATTTCCTCCACCAACAAAGAGTTAATAAAAATCTCACCAATTAGCTATTATGTACCAGAAAAAGTGCATCTGGTAAAAAAATAAGCCCCTATAGGTCCACAATAAAATAAAACAAAAAAAAAATTATAGCCTGTACAATGTGACATAGCAAATCTACTCTGGATGGCGCCTCCTTCCCTTCTGTGCCCGGCCGTGCGCCCATACAGCAGGTTACCACCACATATGGGTATCAGCGTACTCGGGAGAAATTGGGTATCACACTTTGTGGGGCCTTTTTTCATTTAATCCATTACAAATGTTTAATTTTCCACCCAAAATGAATGTATTGTCAAAAAATATTACAATTTGTAGACCACACCTCCATTTTGTTTTAACCCCTATAAAACACCTTAAGGGTTAACAAACTTCTTAAAAGTGGTTTTTCATACATTGAGGTGTGTAGTTTCCATAATGGGGTAATTTACGAGTCTAGCTCTCACAGTCAATTAAAAGTTGAGCAGGTCCATCTAAATATTAGTTTTGGTGATTTTCCCAAAAATTTGAAAAATGGCACGCAAATTCTGAGCCTCATAACATCCTAGTAAAATATGTGGAATCTTAAAACACCATGCCAACATAAAGCAGACATTTGGGAAATAAAAGTTATGAATTTATTTGGGTGCTATGACATCTGCATCAAAAGTAGAGAATTTAGGCCCCTTCCACACTTGTGTTGCAGATCACGTCAGAGTCTGATCAGGGTGCGATCAGGGTTTGGTCAGTGAAAAACTGACATTTTGCATCAGAGTTCAATCAGTTTTCAGTCAGAGCTTGTTCAGTGTCTCAGTGAAAGGACTCAGGACTGAGCTCTATCTTTTCTATGGCAATTGATGCGTGAAAAACGCATTGAACTTGCAGATGTCTCAGAGTGCAATGCATTTTTGATGCATCTCCATAGACTTGTATGGTGCGTTTTTCACGTGCGTGACTTGCAAAAGTAGAGCATGTTGAGATTTAAACGTGCGTTAAAAAAATGCGCGTGTCTGCGTGAAAAAAAAAATGCAAGTCTGAAAAGACCCATTGATTACAATGGGTAAGACATGTTCTGCTCGTCAAAAGAAAGTGCAGAAAACGCGCGTGAAAAACGAAAGTGTGAAAGGGGGCTTAGAACTTTGAAAATAAGATAAGATATGTCTTTTACACCTGAGGAAGGCTCCGTACCGGGGCCGAAACGCGTAGTGATCCAATAAAATAGTACAAATTTATCTCCAGTTCGCTAGTAGCTTTTGGATGTCGCAGCGCCGTTACTGACGAGATCTTCCATTCCATGTGCATTGTATCGGCTTGTTGGTCCATCTTCCTGGGAGAACGGACCAAAACAGTATCTCGTGGTTGCCAGCGTCTCCTGAGGCCCATAAATACTTAAATGGGTATTCTCACCTGGGCATTCACATTCAGTTTCATTAATCTGCCATATATAAACATTTCTTCAATTAGATGTTATTAAAAAAAATGTTCCTGTGTGAAGATGATTTCTCATAAATGTAGCCATGTTGTCCCTTAGAAACGAGATAGCTTCCTCGGATATGAACACGTCACATTTAATACAAATCAGCCCAATCGGAAGAAAGGTTTCATTCGTCAGGCGGTGAAGGAAAAAAATGGACTTTTTCAATGGCGCAATCCGGTAAAAGTTCCAGGCATACTCGATGCCAATTTATTCAAATGACATAGGTTAAAACAATAAAAACATAACAAAAAAGAATAAAAGAGACAACGCGTTTCGCGTCAACCTATTGGACGCTTCATCAGGTCTGAAGTGTGTTGGTAACTCAAAGAGTCTTATAGCCCTCTACCAGGAAATGATGTCTGTGACCAATGCATTTCCCACCCTCGGCTTATACTCGAGTCAATAGTTTTTCCCAGTTTTTGGTGGTAAAATTAGGGGTCTCAGCTTATACTCGGGTCGGGTTATACTCGAGTATATACGATATGTCTGCTTTAAGAAATTTTGGCTTTATGGGGTTAAATAAAATTCTTTATGCTGTAATTTTGGTTTTGTACAATGTCAAATTTGTAAAAATTGCTCTCACCAAATAAACAACAAAATTTCAAGAATCGCCAGTCCGGACAGGGGTTAATGCAAGTGTTGATGGGACACAAGGATTGTTAGACTTTGCTGCAAAATGAGGCCTATAATACAAAGGAAACCTGCAGTGCAGTACCATCAGATAGCAAGTCTTTAGGAATTTCTCTGTGTTATTGTACATCTAGAGAAGCCCTGGGAATGGGACAACATGTAAATTGTGTTTTCATTAGTTGAGGAAATGTCAAGATCAACTACCGGTCCTTACAAGAAGGTTGGTTCAACAAGGGCCCAGTCAAGGAGCATTCCGATATATACTTTAGAATATGGCGCTATGAGGTGGGAAATATTCAATATATTTTTAGCCAATTGGGGTCCTTCTTTAAATTCTGAAGAGAGACAGTAATGTTTTTTTTTTACCTGTTGCTGCTCTAGGACATACTATTACTGTATGAAGCGCAGCAGATTTCAATCGATGCAGTAATAGTATGTCATAGACCCATAGAAGGTTCAGCTCTACACTTTCCTTCCTCTGGAAAATGGGGTTTGAGCAGGATTTTACAGCTGATATCTGTGTTGTTTGTTCGGGTTGTTTTGGCGTTTTGTTTTGTTTGTATCTAAGTAGCCAATCGTGGTTGTGAGTCGTATCTACGTAGTAATCTGGTTGGTAGTCCTGTAATCTAATAGTAATCTTGTGTTAGTCTGTAGCTTTATAGTAATACTGGTTGTATTCCTGTATCTATTAGTAGATCATCTGGTTCTAGTCCCTGTATCTATAATAGTAATCTTGGTGTGAGGTCCTGTTCACACTAGATCTTTGGTTGTAGTCCTGTTATCACATAGTAATCTTCTTGGTGGTATTCCTGTATCTAATAGTAATCTTGGTTTAGTCCTGTATATACATAGTAATCTTGGTTGCTCAGTCATTCATCACATAGTAACTGCTTGGTTTAGTCCCCTGTATTTCACATAGTAATCTTTGTTCTAGTCGTATCTTATAGTATACTTGGTTTAGTCTTGTGTATCTATATAATATCTTGGGTTGTAGTCTGTATCTATGTAGTAATCGTGGTGAGTCCTGTATCACGTAGTAATCTGGTTCTAGTCCGTACTACATAGATCTGGTTGTATAGTCCTGTATATACAATAGTAATCGTGGTGTAGTCCTGTACTATATAGTAATTTGGTTTCTAGTTCTGGTTCTAGTATAGTAACCTTGGTTGGCTCCCTGTATTCTATATAGTAATCTTGTTGTAAGTCCTGATCTAGATAGTATCTGGTTTAGTCCTGATCTACATAGTAATCTGGTTGTAGTCCTGTATCTATATAAATCTAGGGTTCTAGTTCTGTTATCTATGATCGTAAATCTGGTTGTAGTCC
Organism: Engystomops pustulosus; assembly: GCA_019512145.1. Taxonomy (NCBI): domain Eukaryota; kingdom Metazoa; phylum Chordata; class Amphibia; order Anura; family Leptodactylidae; genus Engystomops; species Engystomops pustulosus. The sequence goes on along the minus strand of WNYA01000222.1, from coordinate 40,048 downwards.
TGTATCGTATCTAGAATCTTGGTTGTAGTCCTGTACTATATAGTAATCTTGTTTCTGTCCTGTATCTATATCAATCTTGGTTCTATTTCTGTAACATATAGTAATCTTTAGTTCATGTCTAATCTACATAATAACTTGGTTGTAAGTCCTGTATCTATATAGTAATCTTGGTGTAGTCCTGATATCATATCTGTTTAGACCATTCTGATAGTACTGATAAGTCCGTATCTATATAGTAATCTTGTTTTAGTCCTGTATCTATATAGTAATACTGGTTCTAGTCCTATATTTTGTTTAATCTTGGTTCTTAGTCTGTATCTTGTATAGTATTTGGTTCTAGACCTGTACATGATATATACTGGATTAGGCCCTAAAACTGATCTAGTCTGGTTGCTAGTATCTTGTCAGTCCTATACTATATATCTCGTGTCTAGTTGTTTATCGCTAGACGGCCTGTCCCTACATCTAAGTAATTGAGTCTAGTCCTGGACAACAATAGAACTGGCTCTAGCTCCAATACAATAGTAATCTTGTTGTCTTCATAGTAACTTGGGTGCATCCTACTTATAGTCAACTTGGTTCTAGATTCTGTTCTACGATGAGATTTGTCTCTAATCCTGTAATGTAACTATGGTCAGTACCAATGGATCTATATAGTAACGTTGTAGTCCTGCATTATATAGATCTTGGTGTAGTCGTATCGCAGCTCTATTATTGATATAGTAATCGATTCTGTAATGTATCTATGGAGCTAAGATGGGGTAGAACTGTTCCAGTTCAGTTTAGTTGTTATAGTTTCAGAAGGAAGCTTAAGTAATAATACTTTTTTTGCACTAAATATTGGATTATCCAAGAAACTTGGGAGACAACAATCCCTTACGCCTGATTAATATATAATCTTATGTAAATGTGGTGCGTGACCCACAAATTTGGCAGTCAGGGGCCCAAAAATCCTCATATTGTGGCCTGCTTGTAGGTTGCCATAGGTGTTTGATGGCCACATCTTCACCGTGAAGAGAATTCTATGACACTACTAGGTGTCACTTACCTGCGTGTACTTATACAGATCAGATAGGAAGAACGGTTTGTATTGTTCTAAAGTATATTAACCACAGGCGGCCACCTCCCCACGAGGTCTGCAGGAATAATTAGGACTTCATTTCTTTCTCCCGGACAGGATTTGAAGAAAGATTTTGCAGCTTTTATTTCTTCTCCACAAGTTCCACTATATGATATCCCAGAGTGAGGTTAGGGAGGAGGTCAGGATCCCTATTAATCTCCTCCACAGCAAAGATGAAGGACAGATGCTTCTATAGATCTCTACACGAATGCTGGAAAAGGTAGAAGAAAATCTAATACATTATAACACAGGAATATTTACACAATGTTTTTGAATGTATTTTGAAGTGTAGAGAAAAAATGAAGTGTTCATGGTGAATATGTTAAGAAAAAATAAGATATTTGATCCTGCCTATGGATGAAGGGTCCCTGTCAGCAGCTTATACCACTAACGACAAGGCCCGAGGCAGGTAGGAAATGCCCTCCTAGCATTCCCATATTTTTCTAATTTGACACTGTCGCTTTTAAGGTTATGATTTAAGTCCTGTGCACCTGTTTATTTGCTGTTGGATGCCATACAAAGAGGAATAAAGGCCGTCTTATCCTTAAGAAAGCGGTCAATCCGTGATATTTTGTATATGACTTTTGAACACTATACATACAAAGTGATTTTAAATTTCGACTGATAAGTTTCAATCTGTATTTGTAAAAAAAAAATGCTTGTAAGTGCTTGTGGCACAATTTGAATTTTAAATCCCTTGTGCAGTCCAAATCCGTCAGGTTGTCGGACGTCCACGCCCCCCGATTGCTCTTGCATGAAAGTCGGCGCGATTGCACCAAAATACCGATCACGTGCGCCAAAAACCCCGTTTAATGCGGTGCAAGCGCCGCATTTCCGCCGGAAATCGCTGGGAACCCGACTGAAAATGCGGTCTCGTGATCCTTTAGGAATGAGCCCCTATAATGAACACTACACATGTTTATCTATACATTAGGATGTGTAAAACATATACGTTCACATTCTTACCATGAAAGTAACTTTTATTATTTTTTTTAAATAATAATTTTAATCAGAATAAAAATAAAATAGGCGTTCCTTTATACTCGTGTAGAAGCCGAGTTTCTCAGCTCAAAAATGTGTGAAAAAGTCCTCGGCTTAACACGAGTCAATATCCAGCTCATAAAGAGAAAAATACTTAAAAAAAATATAACTTATATACCCTCCGGTGGCCCCGATGTGCAGCGCTTGCTCCCCCATGTCAGTCCGCGTCTTCAGCTATCCGCGCCGTCTTCTTTCTTCGTGGCGCGCCGCTGTCTTTCCCTGGCCGGCGCCTAGTATGACGTAGCAGTGGCGCGTCATACTAGCGCGCGGCGGAGAGAGCAATGCGGCGGCTCCAGCAGAAAGGAAAGTAGACGGTGTGGACAGCCCGAAGACAAGTGGGCGCAGATATCGGGGGAGCAGCACTGACACATCGGGGCCACCGGAGGGATGATAGTTATAAGTTTTTTTTAAGCTGGGGCAAGCTGTATACTTACTGGGGGCAGGCTGTATACTCTACTGGGGCAAAACTGTATACTACTGGGCAGCTGTATACTACTGGGGGCAGGCTTATACTACTGGGGACAACTGTATAACGGAAAGGCTGTATACCACTAGGGGCAGGTATCAGGGGCAGTGTATACCACTGGGGGCAAGCTGTATACTACTGGGTCAGGCTGTATACTACTGGGGACAGGCTGGGCAGGCTGTATACTATAGGGGGCTGGTTGGCTATATGGGGGGGGTCTGTGACCAATGCATTTCCCACCTCGGCTTATACTCGAGTCAATAGTTTTTCCCAGTTTTTGGTGGTAAAATGAGGGTCTCGAGCTATAGCTCGGGTCGGGTTATCTCGATTATAACGATTGTCTGCTTTAAGAAAGATGGTTTCTGTTGGGTTAAATAAAAATCTTTATGCTGTAATTTTGGGTTTGTACAATGTCAAATTGTAAAAAGGCTCTCACCAAATAAAAACACAAAATTTCAAGATCGCCAGTTCTGGGACAGGGGTTAATGCAAGTGGTGATGGGACACAAGGATGTTAGACTTTGCTGCAAAAATGAGGCCTATAATACAAGGAAACCTGCAGTGCAAGACCATCAATAGCAAAGTCTTATAGGAATCTCTGTGTTATTAACATACTGCAAAGAAGCCTGGAATGGGGACAACATGTAAATTGTGTTTCACTGTTGAGGAGGAAATGGCAAGATCAACTACCTCCTTACAAGAAGGTGTTAACAAGGGCCCAGTAATGAGGCATTCCGATATAACTTTAGAATATGGCGCTATGAGGTGGGAAATATTCAATATATTTTAGCCAATGGGGTCCTTCTTTAAATCTGAAGAGAGACAGTAATGTTTTTTTTTTACCTGTGCTGCTCTGGACATACTATTACTGTATGAAGGCAAAGCAGATTTCAATCGATTGCAGTATCATGCAGTAATAGTATGTCATAGACCCATAGAAGGTTCAGCTCTACACTTTCCTTCCTCTGGAAAATGGGGTTTGAGCAGGATTTTACAGCTGATATCCCTGCTTAACACCCGTGGTTGGAGCGAGTTCCGATCAAGGTGTTAACCCTTTAAATGCTGCAGTCAATGCAACCACAGACTTGCAGAGAGATCCCCTGCTCAAATGGCACACCCTGAAGTTTTCCAGGGGCTCCGAGCAGCACTATGGCGACCCTCAGATCAGACCCCAGGGTTGTCCATATCATATCCCTGTACGGATTTGTCTGTGACTTTATAGGCAGTGATCCAGCCTATGCCTTAGCATAGGGTGACAGTGATAATATGCTGCAATACATGAGTATTTCAGGGTATTATAATGAAGAAGCTAATTGTTCATGCCCCATAGCGGGACAAGTTAAAAAGGTGGGAAAAAAATAAATGTTTTTAAATAAAAATAAACTAATAAACACATTAAAAGCCCCCAAAACAGCTTAAAAAAATGAAAATACAATAAAAATTACAAATCTATACTAAAATGTTGTAAAGTGATCCATGCCCTTTAAAATTAAAGCTCTCAATTGGCTCTACAGACTGAAAATTAAAAGAATTATGGCACTTAGAAAATGGTGATCTTTTACCCCCACGTTAGGTTTTATTCTACAAAATTAGTAAAATGTAAGCAAAAATATAACATTTTGGTATCGCCGTAACTGTACTGTTTCAAAGAATAAAGAAAACATTGTACTTAGGGTGTATGTTGAACACCTAAAAAAAAGTAAAAAAAAATTGTTACAGAATTGATGTTTTTTTACAAGCCCCCCCCCGACTGGACTGGAGTTAATCCACAGGAAGTAAAGAATGAAGTTTCTTATGACATGACAGCAAGAAGATAACTAGAAAACTGTAAAAAGTTGATACAGAAAGAATATTGGAAATTTATATAACTTTTCTTTTACCCAAACAAAATCAATTATTCACTGGAATGTGCTTAAAGTGGACAATCCCTTTAAGCTATTTAGACACTGCTTTAGTTTGGTAAGGGGAGGATGTTGTACTTACAATCCACACCGAGAGTCCAGACAATTTTGTTGACGAAAAGCCCTGGAAATGTATATAAAACTATCACTATGAGCGGCGATCAGTCCTCCTATAATGACATCTCCCTCCTTGTAATAATCATATTCTATCTCCGGGTTGACCCCCGGCATAGAGCATCCTGTGTTATCACTTCCATCAGATATTACAGGGAGCACAAGGATAAGCACATAACAGGCAGTAAGAAGAGGAGAGCAGCTCATGACAGGGACAAGGTCTTCTCCTCCAGCACAGCGTCCCCCGGCTCTGCAGATCCTCAGCACAGGAGAGGCACCGGCCGTCACTCTGCAGCCGCTTATATACACAACTGGGGACGGATTTACACTCAGAATCAGCTGCAAAATGAGAAAATGCAATGGGAATAAAATAAAGAAATTCATGTATAAAGATAATTTCATCCATTTATGACTGAGCTTTTTTAATTTTCCACATGTTAAAAAGTGTCGCTCTATCTTATCTGCAAACTATGAAAGAATTAGAGCCATAACAAAAAGAAATATTCCTCATTGTTTTAAAAATCAGTGGACACATACAAAAGCAAAATTTTACATTACATCTCAATAACATGGTCCAATGTAATAATATGATTGAGGGCCTTGCTCATAAGAACTTACAATCTATGAGGATGAATGGGGGACACATATGGTGACAGTGCTAGTACAATGCAATGGTCCCCTAATTCTTTATAAGCCATAGGTATAAATAATACCGCACGAGCCAGTCACAACCCACAATCTATATGTACAGATTTACTATATCTCAGCATCTGCAGATAAAGCTATTACAGAGGATCACATAATAAACAACATTGAAGACAAATAGAGGGCATAGAGGAGTAGCCGGGAGGCCGGCACAACTATTCTGCAGAAGAAAGTAGGGGAGGCGCCCGCCCAAGAAGATCATGGAAGGATTGGGAATACTGGAAATAGCGCCAAAACAGTCAAAAGCTCAAAGAAACCCAATTCAACTGCAATCGATAACTTCATTTACTGGATGGCATTTACCTTGTGAACCCCCTCCACTATACTGGGGTGATGATGATTCAAAGTGGGTCAGATCCCTACCAAACTAATGACTGGAAGTATTAAAAAGAAAGAACCCAAACATCCTCAGTGGAGGACCAACACAGAAATCGATTAGCAGCTCGTCCTTGGAGAGCCGGGTTATGAAAAATGGGAGATAGAGGACCCAATATGGTAGAGAGGATATTGAAATGTAGGCAGGTGTCCCATAGGTTTAAAAAAAAGTTTTGGTGGACAGTCCTAAGCTTGCAGGGGCTTGTTGGAGGGATGAAAAAAGGTAGCCATGAATGACGCTTTGACTCCAACCCATTGCTTGGAGTTACCATGGTATTTCCAATCTACTTCCCGTAAATGGAACACAGACAAATAATAGAGCTTCATAGAGAGTGTCACCTCCTCTTTCTTTGGGCCTACTGAGAATCTCACATCTTATCCAGGATCCCCCGCCTCCCCAAATTAAACAGCCAAAGGCAGAACACAACAAGTAAAAAAGGAATTCAGGGGTGAGATCAGCCTCAAGGTAACTGCTAAAAGCAGAGCAGACACCCTTGTCTTGTGTCATTACCAATAGTAACGGGATCTGATAGAAGACTAATGTAAATACAAAAAAAATATGCATGGTTCACCAAGAGTTTATTCAGGACCACCGTGCTCTAGAATCTGGATTATAAACAACATGCAGATACCATTTTGGAAAAAAAAATAGCACCAGATAGTAAAATTCATAGATAAATCTTTATTTCTTTTTAAACACTTTCCATAAAGTTGCCATCAACATACTTTTCACAAGATGGTGTTAGTCAACGCAATTTGAATACACCACAGCGTTTTTAGTCATGACTGTGTGTGTAGTGGCACTGAACTATAATCCTGGTGGAGGAAATCCTCGTCTGAATTGTTAGTCTTCTCAAAGACATGTAATGGAGTACAACATAATCCAGAGTCAAAACAATTATTTAAAAACAACCATATAAAACTTAAAGGAGGTTTTCCCACAAATACAAGTTAGGCCCTATCCATAGTGTGAGGGAATAGAATCCATTTTATCTTTTTATTCTTTTAAGATGTCTTTACAAAGACCCCTATGCTTAGTACCATCCCCCGCGCACACAGATCATTTTATACTGATACATCCTGTTCAAGGCAATTGGAATGTGATGCATGCTCTGTAAGTTTCTTTGTCCCAAGAACCTATAAAAACTCTCTCTGCTACCTAAATAAATTGGAATGCTCAAACACATGAGGGTCTGAGTGGTTCACCGAGCAGCTCGTACTATAAAATATTTGGACCAACATCACATCAGAGATGGGGATATTTCCCTAACAAATTGGTGCCGAAACCTGGGACCGGCTTTGCATGATGCCTATCGGACAATTTGTAGAACACCATCCGAGAATAGACAGACCATGCAGCTGCACAAACAAAAGGTAAGAAGCTTATTCTTACAATTTGCTCTGTCTCTCCTTGTTTGGGTTGTCCCACGTCCGGTGAGTTGCATGCCTATATTGCCCATTCCAAAGAATCTTGTTATTTTATTTGAAAACTCCATGTGATGTGTGGTAGGGTATATGGGTATTGTGTGAATTTGAACATGTGTGTTTGATAGTGCTTTATTGTGATAGTGTACTGCACTGGTTTTAGGAAAGTAACATTCTAAAATAGCCGCTACCTAAAGAGTCAGCCTTGAAAAACTTTATAACTTTTTTTTGTGGTAGGATCACAATCTGCTTGAAGGTAGGGGACTACAGCAGTGATACTTGACGGGCAAAAGTTTAGGAAAAAATAAAAATAAAATAAAAGTGGTTAAAACTGCCCTAAGGAAGAGAGACTGCTAGTGTGTGCCGGCACTAGAGATATATAGAAAATTATGGGATATTTGCTTGGAGTGATGAGAGGCAATTCGGAGGGAAACCAGCAGTACAGATCGTGAAAGAGAGAGAGGGAAAAGAGGCTGTAAAAGAATGTCAGAGAATGTTGAAAAGGGCAAGTATATCAAGAGATGGTTGTTTGGATGTTAGTAAATGGAAAGGTTCTTAAAAGAACAAAAGGCTGGTTGCATGATAATGATACGATGGAAATTGCAGGTGGATAGAAGAAAGTTACAGAGGAAGTGACCAGAGAAGGTTATAAAGAAACAGCCATAGGAAATTGTGTGTTGTATGAGTGTTATGACGATGACGGACATAAATGTTGGACAGACAAAAGACAAAGACAAAATTCAGGAAAGTTCTACCTCCACCCTAAAATGGTGGATGAATTGCCGAGTGTATGGAAACAAAGGCCCAGACTGGCGGGAGACATGTGCAGTGTGTCACCTAGACCCAACCCCCACACTAGAATTTATCCGGTCATGACTAGATTAGAAAAAGTGCGGGCTCCCAACAGAACAAAGAAATAGTCTTCAGATGTTTCTCCTGTAGGGGGCATCTCAACTTGACATACATTAGTTGACCAGTGGTATGGAGAATAATGTATTGCCTAAAGATCTTTGGATTTGCACCCACAGTCCCCTCAGCTGTATTTAGCTGTATTTGGCTATTGTTGTAACTTTAGAGGACCCAGGGAATAAATGTGGGAGACTGTACCTGCTTATCTAAGAGTCACCTCTCAGAACTTCAAAGTCCAAAAACCCGGGTAGTAACACATCTTGGACTTCTGTGAGGAGAACTCCTGGATGGTTGTGCAGTCCCTATTGGATTCCCTGAGCTGACCCTTGCCAGATACTGTAGATGTTCTATGAGTGTATTCCAATATACATTCCTGCAGATTATGGCAAAGATATAAAATGTGTTTTGTCTATATTATGTGTAGTGCTAATGGTGTTTCATCAGAGTTACCAGATGTGAGGAAAGTCCAGCACACAATTGTGGACATTGTTCATTGCAGGCTTGGACCTGAGACATCTTGTGATTTTTGCTTAATAACATAAGACATGTAATGTTAAACTTTATAATACATCTAAAGTTTGAAGGGTGTGGTCAAAAGTTTTAGCAATTTGTGTAGGATGATGGAGTGAACTTAGATGTTACAATGGTGTGCTAGATTCCTTCTTTGTTCTCCTGGCATGCTGGGACACGTAGTACTACAAACAGCCACAGGGAGAAGAAGGGGGCTGCCTCCCCCCCCTTGTCTAGGACTCAGTAAACACAGGAGGAGGACACGTGATGGAATGTTAAGAGACAAAAGGAACAATGAGAATGTGTGTTCATTACTGAGGACTGATAACCCTGACGGCCCTAAGCAGATTTTGGTTTGATTTGCTGCAATTTCTGTAATTCTAATGGTTTAACCAGGAGTAAAACCTTCCCATGATCCTATACTATCAGTCCTATTCAGCAGCTATGACTGAGATTATTATTAGGAGCTTTTTAGGCAGAAGTTATAACACTCCTAGAAGCTTCCTACGTCACTGTCTCTAGTGATGCTTCTGCTCAGTAACACTGTCCCCCAGTATATGCCACCAGTATGTGCCCCCAGTATGTGCCCCCAGTATGACTCTATAGTTTTATAATAAGGAATTTGTATACTGTATGTCTCCTATTATACAGCATTGATACACCGGCATTGGTCCCAAAACTGTGTTTTTCTGGAGTATATTGCTCATGTTCTATTCTTTTCATTTAAGTTTAAGCCAAGAACCTCAGAGGAGAGGAAACAGCCCGGAAGCTCTGCTGATCGCGTGTCACATGACAACCTGGACCTTTCTCTGTTTTGTATCCTACTTCTGCCTGTGTATAAAAAGCTTCTGTAGTAGCTTTGGACTATCCTGCTACTATTTCACCTCTTCATGACTAGAAACCTTGGTTATAATGTGCCCTCTTTATGATGTATTACATTGAATCCAGCTCCACTACTTTCGCTAGATTCAAAGGGGGGAGACATGAGGTAGACGGCTTGTATTTAATGATAAATGAACCAGTTACCTTTTAATATGTCAAAACTGAATATATAATTAATCTGCATTTTGAGGTTTTTTTTGTAGATGGCTTTAGAAACCAGGAATGAGGTTAATTCTACATCAGATGTGCAGCGGTCACACAACATGAGGTAACAACAGCAGAACCACTCCCGAGCCACCTGTCTGTACAGGAGGCAGAGGTGAGGGCACTGATGGAGGGGTGTAAAGTGGCAGAGGGTAAGAATGTGAGTCTTTTGGGATTCTTTATGATTTCTGACTTCATATAGTAAGCTTATCAACAACTATGAGACTTTGAAATAGCTGATAGAGGCCTTAGTGTTACAATGAAGGTCCATCCTAGAAGGTAAAACCTATAAAGCTATAACACATGAAGTGACCACTGGTTATTAGAAAGCCTAGGGGAAAGGAGCCTGGATCAGTACAGTCCGTGACCCTCGCTGGCCCAGTAGGTTTATCTATACTCCTGTCTTTATAGAAACCGGCTTCACAGGTGAGGAAGCAAGACTGGAGTAACACTGGGACCCCATGGATGGAGGGTGGACTATGGCAAAAAGGTGACAAGCAATGTCTTCCAAGGGCCCTTTACCCTATGATGGTTCAGTGCACCCACAGGGTGAAGGACTAGTCTAAGACTCTATATGCTCCGTGGTGGAGTATTGAGCATCACTTAGATTCACTTTTTCTACTGTCCATTTACACAAGTATGTTTATATATGCTTAGTACAATGTAGGGAGAGTAGTGAAAACCCTCATATATACACTCCGAAGCCGCTTTACCCCTTCCAGAGGCTGCAGATTGGCTAAGTACAGCTACCAAAGGTAAGTAGCTATGAACATGTACTTATGTGTGTGGACCTCTTTTCTGGGTAATCTGAACCCTATCCTGTAACTAAAGCAACTGTAAAGACCACAGCCGGGGATCGAGGAATATGTTAGTCCACTTATTCTAAAGTAGACTAAATTAAAAATCTCTATTGGGGTAGTAATATAGTTGATGAGAGCTCTAAGGATTAAATAGTCTTTTCACCTACTGAGGTTGTTTTATAGAATTGCCCCATGGATGAACATATACTTCCATAAGGTTGTCCAGAGATGTCATAGAGAATTGGTTGGTGTCCAAAACCTGCAGTAACTTTTTTTCTTAGGTGCATAACCAAGTATCTGTTTTAGTTCCAGAACCTGATAAAGTAGCTAGAGCACAGGACCTGCACCCAGGTGATGAGATGGTCCTGATGTGACACCTGAGAGTCTTTTGAAGGGTCATCCCAAACACCTGTGACACATCCATGTGTAGAAACTACAACAAGACTGTAGCAGTTGAAGAAAAGCGCAGGACCCAGAGACTACGGAACATGAATCTGTGTATCTCGATACTGCTATGGACATTGTTACTCCTACCACTTGCAGCATCACTGGGGAAAGATTGTGATCATAAAACCTTTATGGGCTATGCAAAAGAAAGCTGTGACAGTGTGTGCGCTGTATACTACGTCTAATAGTACTCAGGGGTTGGTAGGCTGACATGTATAAGGATATAGACCAATAGGATGTAGAGATTCCGCCCTTTACAATGGATTTACATGAATTGTGTTGTGATGTAATGTTCAGGATGCTCAGGAGGGAAGCAAGTGAAGAGGTCAGATAAGTCCTGGATGTGTGACTTGCACATGTCAATGTAACGCCTGAGCAGTACCTGAAATTATTCACAAAGGGGAGGATTGTGAGGGAACAGAATCCATTTTCTCTTTCGTTCTTTTAAGATGTCTTTACAAAGACCCCTATGCTTAGTACCATCCCCCGCGCACACAGATCATTTTACACTGATACATCCTGTTCAAGGCTATTGGAATGTAATGCATGCTCTGTAAGTTTCTTTGTCCCAAGAACCTATAAAAACTCTCTCTGCTACCTAAATAAATTGGAATGCTCATGAGCATGAGGGTCTGAGTGGTTCACCGAGCAGCTCGTACTATACAATGATTTGGACCAACATCACTTCAGAGATGGGGATATTTCCCTAATAATAGGATAGGGCCTAACTTGCTGATCGGTGGGGTCTTAGTGATGAGACCTCCACAGATCACGAAAAGAAGGGTTCTGATGGTGTCCCAAGAACCTCAGGTGGACCCCTCATCGCTCCAGGAGATTATTGGAGCAGACAGCCTTGCATGACAGTTCTGCTACATTCATCTCTATGGAGCTGATGGAGATTGCCGAGCGTGGCGCTGGGCAATTCCTGTCAGCTCCATAGAGATGAATGGAGCATAGCAGTCATGCGCGGTCGTCTGCTCCAATAATCTCTTGGAGCGACAAGGGGTTTGATTGAGGTACTTGGTGGGCCAGGGATGTGGAGTATTTTGCTGCCGTGGACACACACCTCATGAACTCTTACGAACTAGGTGGCTCACACCCACAGCTGTTTGCTGCTGTGTGTACCCCGGCCATAGCTCTAATCACTAAGCATTATTTAGTGGCGCAGTATTGTTATCCAGGTGACATTTAGTCCAGTGATATTCCTTAAGTTGGGAACGTGTTGTTGTGACATTAACTGATGAGATTTGGGGGTTGAATACAGCAGTGATAAGAAGTCAAAGGAGAAGATTGCTACCTGTAAGTACTAACATGCTCAACCTACCTGTGTCTGATCTGTACTGTAGGTAAATATGCAAAGTTTCCAGATGGGATAGGAAAACCCACTCTTTTAGCTTTTCTAAGAAAGCTCCTTGAACATCAAGCATGACCTACAGGAGGCCTTATGACAGGATGCAGGATTGAAAACACAAACCAATGTACTATTCCAAAGGGATACACTCCCAACCTGTAGACAGCACCGTTTTCAAACTGATTGGCCGTCGCCTCAGTGAAGCGACAGGAAAACTGTTTGGCTGATGAGAGGCTTATGATACGGAGTCTGTTCCTTCTGTCATCATTCATAAGTCCTCTGTAGTCATGCTTGATGTCAAGGAGCTGCTTACAAGGTAGCTAAAAGAGTGGTGGGTTTTCCTTATCCCATCCTAGAAAACTTTGCATATTTCCCAGAATCCCCCTAGTGGAGCATCATTCATGGCTATTAGTAGGCCACACTCCTACATGTGGCCTTAATTGGCAGTCTCCGTAAGGAGAACTCTTACCTCCCTGTAATGTAGTCACGACTACCTCCTAATGAATTATGTGACGTTATCTATGTAATTGCTGCATAATGGAACTATGTAATGTGCGCTGTGATGGGGCCAGGACTGACTATAGAGCATCCAATCAAGCACATGGTTTGTTTTGGTTATTCTTCCACTATGAAGGAAAATAATGGAAATCAAACACTTGTGGTAAATGGAAGGTCTTTCGTTAAGCATCACTTACAATATTTGTAATTTAATAGTGCAATTTTATGCTTCCATGTTATCATGTAAAAAATCACTCCACAATATTTCTTATACTATAGCAAAGCACAATGTAAGGAAACTATTCATACATATGAGTCTATTGTAAATGAGGGCCCTATTAGAATATTGCCCCAGACCCAGAGGACTCTCGTTACTCTACTGCATCCAAGTGCTTAGCCATCACAGGTCCTCTGTGATTCTGCCCTTTCCTGGTCATCTTCTGCTCTTAACCTTTGTGCTTCATATTGCCCCATAGTGGGGGGGTGACTTCACTTATGATACAGTATTGTTCTCAGAAGTAATGACAAGGTATCCACAGTTTTCTCGTACAGTTTTGTTTCTCCTTTGTATTAATTTGTAAGTTCTGCAGAACCTACAGTTTCTGATGAGATAATCACTAAGGAGTATTATACACCATATTTTGGTTTCTGTCCTTTTTTTAGACTTTTAACTCAATCTGTGTTCAGTACTTCTTCCTTCTTCTCGCCTGATTCCTCAATGAAATTGCAATAATTATCAGTTATAATATTTTATTAGATCATTTTATCAAATTGTTATTTTTTTGGATTTGATCTTTAAACTTATTTTTTACAAACCCAAATAAGAACATTTCCACAAATTTACGTTTGAAGTTGTTAAATTACTCACATTTTGTTCTTTAAGCACATGAGCACTTATCTACTGGCCGGATTAACCCCTTACTCCTCGTTCTGAGTTAGAAATCTTGTGTTCCTAATCACAACGTCCTTTATTAAATACTCTAATAATAAACTCCACTGCCCAATTCTTCTCCTTATAGAGTCTCAATCTCTTATTATCTTGTCACTAACACTAAATTGCAGACAAATGAGAGTTGCCTAAATCATTTTGCCCAATCACAGACACGTGCCTTATTCTACTGATTTTAAGATCTCCACAAACCTGAGTAAAAGCTTCGCTATCCGGGCATTTTGCAGGTTTCGTCCAAAGTAAATAAAAAGAGATTTAGATTCAATTTGGTGTCGGGAAAATGTACAGATTTGCTCTTTTCTTCTTCTAGCTCAGAAGAAGAATTAGTTATTGCCACTAATTCCTTCATCCCGATTGCTACATCTTATATTCATTATCCGTTATTGGGGGAGAGTAGCCTGAAATGAATTGTATCATTAGAAATAAAATAATTATAGGAGTCATAAAATCTTTTAATCTTTGTTTTATTCAGAATGATATTTTCTGAGTTCAATTCTGGTTTTAGAAGCAGAATATAAAGTTTAGGGAAAAACTACAACCCAGAACTCCGGCACAGGAGTTAGGATGGCGAATACCTCCACAGCCACCATGTATTCCTCTTGGTGCTCAGATAAGCCGGATCATGGCGATCAGACTGCAGAACAGCAGCATGCTGAAGGTGATGTACTTGGCCTCATTAAAAACTGTCCGGTAATGTTCCTCACCATGAAAGCCAGACAGCTCACAGCTGCCAGGAGGCCCCATATAACCCACATGGATTAGAGAGATATCTTGACCCCTCATTACACTGATGATATCTTCCCAGGATACGTGTGATGGTTATACTCTACATAAGGAGGTGACACCAACAGCCAAATAACACAAATAAGAACTTGTACAGAAGAACACACTGGGATGACTAACTTAGAAACTTCGAGGGAGACCAAATTATTCCAGGAACTTCCAGGTTTGGTGGCTTTGAAGGCAATGCAGACTGTGATAGTTTTTGCCAAAACAGATGATACTCCAATGGTAAAGAAGATCCCAAATGATACTTGTCTCAGTAAGCAGGTGATGTCCACTGGACGACCAAGGAAGAAGAAGACACAGAGGAAGCTCAGCAAGATGGAGACCAGGAGGATGAAGCTCACAGTCCGGTTATTGGCTCTAACAATTGGAGTGTCCCGGTAATAGATGAAACTTCCCAATATGAACAATGTTATAACACACAGAAACAAAGCAAATGTTGAAAAAATAAAAAATAATCTGTCCTTCTCGTAGGATAGAAACTCCACTACTTTGAAGAGACACAACATCTTCTTCTCATTGGGCCACATATCCTCAGGACATTTATGGCAGGTTTTACTGTCTTATATTGCATAAATAGAAAAAAAAATAATAAAGTTGTTAAAAATAGTAAAATGACAACAAACAATATTAATGTTTAACAAGATATTTCTGATCTCTGCACACCAGTTTTTTAAAGACGGCCAAAAAAAAGTGATTTTCTAGGGATTTACCACAAACATTTTACATGTCTTGTATCAAAACTTGTGATTACTTGAATTTAATTCAAACCACATGTTGCACATGTAAAAAAATGTCTTTTTCTAAAAGGTTGTCCTCACCTTATATTACTTATAGTTAATGATTCCTTTATTATTATTATATTTCATTGGGAAAAATATAAACTGCTTGAGGAATGAGTCATACCTACTTTTCTAAGCCAAAACTGAAAATCACAAACCAACAGAAACTGATTCTATAAATTGTACTAATCAATCAGATCACTCAGGGCTGTCTCTGCCATGATGCAGGATAAAAATCCTGCCCGTGGTGGCAAAAATCTGGGCCCCGAGGAGGCGGTGGTGCTCAGCCTCACTGCCAGTCCCGAGTGCCTGCGTCTAGGCAAATAGCATCTGGACTGACTGCATCTGACTTTACTTACATTGCAGCCCAGGCACACTCCATCTCCTCCTAACCATCGCTGTCCAGCCCCAGCAGCTGTCCCCACAAATTACTATAGTGCCACCCACCCACCTTCCAGCGGGCTGCAGAGTTACTTGGAGTCCAAGTAAGCAGTAGATGAAGAAAGTGATCCAGCATTGAGGTCATGCAGGGAGGGATATTGTGTTTTCTGTGTGGTAATCACATATGATATTTGACATGACCCCCATTCCTACTCATCCACTCCCAATGAGCCCTTCAAGGTTCTTAAGTACTGTGACTCGTATAAGACATTGATGGCTGCCCAGAAGAAGGGCAACAATTATTTTTAAATGTCCGTTTCTCCTTATATCCTGACTTCACACCTCATACCAAGATGTGGCAAAGCCAATTTGCTGCTTTTGAGAGCCATCTCAAAAGCATGTCGGCATTTTATGTTTAATAAATAAATTAATTAAGTAAATAAATCTTTGTTTATATAGCGCACACAGATTACGCAGCGCTGCACAGAGTTTGCCAGATCATCCCCTGACCCCAATGGGGCTCACAATCTAAACAACCTACCTACCTACCTACCAGCATGTTTTTGCAGTGTGGGAGGAAACCAGAGGACCCGGAAGAAACCCAGGCAAACATGGAGAGAACATATAAATTCTATGGTATATTACAATCAATTGCACTGCACGCTTGCTAATATTCATGCCCCTAATAAAAATCTGTCTAAATTTATTGAAGGCGTGCTCAGGAGAGTGAAAGAAAATCATTTTTGAAGAAGAAAAATTGGGGGAGATTTTAGTCATAGTCGATTCTGACCTAGATGCTGCTGGAAGTGCGAGGCAGATATCCTTTAAAGATATAATACACCAATTTAATTTCCATGATATATCAACATCCACATGGAAATGAAAGGGATTTCTCTTCTCTAAACCCCCCATAGTTATTCCTGCACAATCCTGCACATTCCTGCATTAATTACTTCTTTGTTGACATAAACTTGCCCTCCAATTAGAGATGGGCAAATTGATTCTAATGATTCTAACTTCGGTTAGAATTTCAGAAAAATTCGATTCGCCACGAAGCCGAAATTTATGCTGATTCGCGGGAACGAAGTTTTTTCCCCTCATGTTTCTGCTAAATGGGCGTGAGAGCAAAGTGTGACATGGGGCAAATAACTCTGGGAAGGAGAAAGGAACACCCCCGATGACATCTGCAGACCTGTAAGCCAATCAGCGACCGGCAGGCTTATGTGATGTCACACAGCCCTATAAAACCAGCCATTTTCTATCTCAGCACTTCACACTTCATGTTGTAGCGTCCAGCAGCTGCTATTGTGCTGTGCGATTCTTGCTGCAATCCCTCGCTGTTCTCTAAGGCGGATCTGTATACCCCAAATAGCAGTTCTATTTAGGGACAAAATCGAATAGGAAGAAATCTGTTTGACATTCATGCATCAGCAGTAGTGAGCTGTCAGTTGTGGGTTATCTGTATAACGCACAGTGCAATACCTTTTGGGGGCTCTAGTTTACACCCAGATTTACGTGTGAAATCCACATAGTTTATAAACCATTATGTCAGACAGAAAGGTGGCCAGTGGAGCAGGCAGAGGAGGCAGCACAGTAAGGGGATGTCGCAGCAGGGGTGACTCTGTGAGGCCAGAACTGCTGTTGTCATCTAGTGGCAGTGTGTTGATCAACATCCAAAAGGTTGTTGAATGGGTGACTAGGTCATCTAATTCCTCAAATATAGCATCTGACAACCCCAGCCAAGAGTCCGTAGGTTCCTCTGATACAACAATTAGTTGGCATGACCCAGGAGCAGGACAGCGGCCCTCACCTGTCCTCAACCAGGCTCTGTCCTGTTCCTTTCCCGCAGCCAGAGAGCTACTAGGTGGTCTGGGCTCAGCGCCACTATTCAGCGAGGACAAAGTGTTTGAGGACAGTCACCAGCTGCTTTGCAGTGAAGAGGTGGGACAGACTTCTGCTGCTTCCTGCAGTAGGCAGGCTGTGCATACTGACACCGGTGAGGAGAGTAGCAGTGTCCAGGAAATGCAAATTTACGATGATGTAGCCAATCGCACTTGGGAGCCGGGTGTAACAGGGGATTCATCATCGTCAGGCGAAGAGAGTGTCAGCTTGCGGAGCAGGCAGCAAGTCGCTACTGTGGCTGTGAGTCAGCAGGGTGGCAGCAGTGCGAGGACGGGAGCCAAACGTCCGCGGGGTACGAATCCCGATTCGCAGGCCCAAATAAGCAGTGGCACAGGGGCTCAGCGAGGCACCAGCAGTAGTAGTGTTGGCGGTAAAATTACCACCTCAGTGGTGTGGCAGTTTTTTGTAAAGACACCAGAGGAGCCGAACGTGGGTATATGTCGTATCTGCATGGAGAAAGGGAAGCGTAGCCAGGGAGCTAACCTTGGCACCACGGCCCTGCGCCAACACATGCAGCGTCACCAACCAATGGTTGGGAGAAACGGGTGTCAGATGCGGTCCATCTTGCAGATGCAGCAACAGCAGCAGCACCTAGTGGCACACATGCTGTTTCAGCAAGTCAAGGCTCCAGCACCTCTGCCGAAGGGAGCTGTTTGTCTTTGCCTTCATCTCCCGGTCCAGATGCTACTGCTCCTCGCTACGCATGGCACCAGCAGTCGTTGAGCTAGGCGATTACAAAAAGACAACTCTATGCGTCCAGCCTTACTAAGGTGCAGAAGCTGACCGTACTCTTGTCAAAGTTGTTGGTACTGCAGTCTCTCCCTTTCCAAGTCGTGGAATCTGCACCCTCCAGAGAACTAATGGCTAGTGCCGAACCAAGTTGGAAAGTTCCAAGCCACAATTTTTTTCCCAAAAAGGCTGTGCCAGCCATTCACCAATATGTACAACAGAAGGTGGGCCAGTCCTTGAGCTTATCAGTTTCTTCCAAGGTACACTGCAGCGCGGACGTGTGGAGCTGTAATTATGGTCAGGGCTAGTACATGTCCTTTACAGCCCACTGGGTGAATGTGCTTCCCGCCCAGCCACACCAACAACTTCAACAAGAGACAGCGCTTTCTCCTCCACATTGTCAAACTGCTGCTCCTGCGCCAGTGTCCGCCTCCTCCTCCTCCTTCTCCACCACCAACTCAGCCTCCACAAGTGCTGCTCCATCATACCACATGTGCAGGGCACAGCGGTGTCACGCAGTTCTACACCTGGTTTGCCTGGGCGAACAAAGTCACACAGGGGAGGAACTGCTCTGCGTCATGCAAGAAGAAATCAATGTGTGGTTTTCTCCGCGAAAACTAAAAATCGGAACCATGGTGACAGACAATGGGAGGAACATGGTGTCCACGCTGCACCGAGGAGGGATGGTCCATGTGCCCTGCATGGCGCACGTGTTCAATCTGGTAGTCAAAAAGTTCCTGAAGTCTTACACCCATCTGCAAGACATTCTTACAAAGCCAAGCACACCCTCGTCGAGTTGCAGCGCCAGAACGGCCTACCCCAACATAGTCTGATATGCAATGTTTCCACCTGTTGGAATTCCAGCCTCCATATGTTAGACCGCCTGTATGAACAGAGAAAAGCCATTAATGAATTTTTGATGATGCAAGCGGACCGTAGTACTCCCCTGTGTAACTTTAATGTCAGCCACTGGCAGCTCTTGCATGACACCTGCCGTTTGCTCAGGCCTTTTGAAGGGGCCACGTTATTTTTCAGTGGCCAGGACTGCGGGATGAATAACGTCATTCCACTGCTTCATGTCCTGGAACTCATGCTGCAAAATCTGTTTGGTCAGGGCAATGGAGAAGTAGAGACTACATCTCATGGCCACATGAGTCCGCTGGGGGCTGAACTGGAGGAGGAGGAGGACATTGGAGCACAAGCAGAGTCTTGTGCAATTTGTAGTTTTTCTACTCAGGTGACTGGAGAGGAGGAGCAGGAACATCCGGAGGAGGTAGAAGACGAGGCAGATGACCCAGAAGCACCGTGGCAGTATACTGTGGAGATGGAGGCCGGGAGTCCCTCAGAGTCACTTGCGCAGATGGCCCGCAGCATGCTGCTTTGCCTAACTTGTGACAGCCGAGTAGTCAACATCCGGCATAGGGATGACTTTCGGCTCTCCACCCTCTTGGACCCTCACTTCCGGTCCAAAATGGGTGACTTTTTTCCTGCTGCTGAGAGGAAGGAACAACTGGCATACTATAGAGAAATACTGAGCACACGGTTGGCCGCTGCCTATGTGCGCCATTGTCCATCCTCTGTCAGGTCGGATCGGGGGATTCCTGGCAGTCATTGCTCACGTACTACTTCCACGGATGATGTGGGGAGGTAGGAGCAGTAGCAGTTCCTTCAACAGTCGCTTAAGTCTGGATTCCTTAATGAGCAATTTCCTTCACCCGCCTAGTGAGGAGGGTAGCTGCCACGGGCAGCAGCAGCAGGACATGAAGCAGACCCTGCACCAGCAGGTGGTGGCCTACTTGGACAGCACTTTACCACCTGCGGTAGAGGATCCCATTGACTACTGGGCAGCCAAACTTGATGCGTGGCCGCAACTCGCGGAGTTTGCAGTAGAGAAGCTGTCCTGCCCGGCCAGTAGTGTGGCATCAGAGCGGGTGTTCAGTGCAGCGGGGGCCATCGTTACCCCCAGGAGAACCCGCTTGTCCACCCGTAATGTGGAGAGACTGACCTTTGTCAAGATGAATCAGACTGGGATCGGCCAGGATTTCAACTCACCAATGCCTAATGCATCAGATTAGATCAGCCATAACGCCTCCTCCAAACATTGAGAAATGAGTCGGGGCTCTAACTACCTGCCTCAGCTACTATTTTGATGCTGCCACCCGCCTGATGCCACACATCTGCTGCTAATTGCACCATCTGCCTCCTACCATCTTTACCAGGGACTGGAATTGTCCGCCACCTCTTCACTTTATCATGGTGCCACTCTGCAGGCTCCTGCTGCTTCTGATGCCACCTTCACACTATATCATTGTGCAGCTCTGTGGGCTCCTGCTGCTGCTGCTTCTGATGCCGCCTTCACACTATATCATTGTGCAGCTCTGTGGGCTCCTGCTGCTGCTGCTTCTGATGCCACCTTCACACTATATCATTGTGCCACTCTGCGGGCTCCTGCTGCTACTGATGCCATCTTCACACTATATCATTGTGCCACTCTGCGGGCTCCTGCTGCTGCTTTTGGTGCCACCAACGCACTATATCATTGTGCCACTCTACCTCTCTTGCTGCTTCTGATTCCACCTTCACACTATATCATTGTGCCATTCAGTTAAAAAGGAGTGCACTCTTTGATGTTATAGTGGGATCTTGGCCCTCAGCTCAGTCCTTTGGAGCTGGCACAGACGTTACTTTGTCAGGCTGCGTTCCTGCTTTGCTTATTTGGTGAAGTTGGCCTATGTAAGTGCACATGGAAATGAAGAGTGAAGCGATTCTAAGAGCCGCGGCTGTCATGTGCGTGTCATATTAAAACACAGCATTGTTTGAAGACCAAACCACGCTCCCTATGCATATTTAAGCATGGCACAACGTTCTGAAACACCCTACAGGCTCTTTGCATCCAGGAAATGCCTATTTTTTAACGTGATTCGTTTTGATTCGATTCGGGTCGAATCAAACTTTTTCGAAAAATTTGGCGAATCGGGACGAAACAAATTTTAACAAATTTGCCCATCTCTAGCTCCAATATTAAGGAAGCATTGATACTACCAATGGTCTGGACTAATCATGCCCATTTAAAACTCTCTGTTTATATAAACCATATTCAGAAAATTATACCCAGAAAATTAGACTACTCAAATTACATCATAAGGAAATTGGAACATAAGTTAAGAAAATATTTGAAAGCACACAGAAGGATTTTCCATACTCGCTCCTACGGTGTAGCCATAAAGCAACCATTAGGGGGGTCTTCCAGGAGCTAAATCATAGACAGTGGAAAAAGATGTATCAAAAAAATTAAAGTATTAGAAAAAATACCAAACCAGAGATGTCAAAAACGTAGACACCCTAAACAAGCCGGTAAACAATTACTAACTACTCTCTTAAATGAATATACCGAAGAGTTATATAAACTCAAAGCAAAAAAACTATCTTGGGTGGATAGCAAAAATCCTTTGAAAACAGGATTGAATATATTAAAGACAGAGCAGGCATAGAAGTTCATGACCCTCAAAAAATTCTTGAGGTATTTGCAGAACTCTACTCAGGCCTCTATAATTTGAAAAAAAAGAAGGTTTTCAGAACCCAGACCTGGGCCAAATAAACAAATACCTTGCGTTGTAGCACCTTCCCAAACTTGGTAAAGAAAAGGCTAAATTATTAAATTATAGCTTTAATATAGAGACAACTACAGCCATAAAAAACCAAAAAAGTCCAATCCTATTATGGATTTGGTAAAATTTTCCAGAAGAACAGGTCACATTTCTCAACATTCGTTAAGTCATCTAGATCGACAAGTGGTATTTCCGCAGCTTATATGGATCTTATATATAGGTATGGTAACTGATTTGGCTGTGTCACACAGTAGGTGTTCTCCTTAAGGATTAAGGCCACCTTAAAGGCATTCCCTACACTGTACTGAGGAGGCCCAACCGGGTCAACAGTGCTGTCTACAGTTGGGAGTCTGTTCCTTCTGGAATAGATATACTGGTTTTGCTTAATACCACACCATGTTTTTAGACTTTTTGTAGGGGGCTGCCTTTCAAGGTAGCAAAAGGAGGCATTGTTTTCCTTTTAACACCTTGGAAAACATATTTGCATTATTCCCTAGTGGAGCATCTATGGCTTTAAGTCTCCACAAGCCTTCAAGGTGGCCTTAATTGGCAAACTCCCCTTAAGGAGAACACCTACTGTCTGACCCAGGTCTGGAATCACAACTTCAACCTCCTTTCTAAGTTACGGAAAACATACACCCAACCTAGTCCTGCTATTGATCTCTTGGATATCTATACAAGTGCCTTCTCCAAGATGTAGAAATGGATAATAAGTAAACTACGGGGCACATGTATCGCAGTTTTTGGCTGCCACTTTTTCAAGTTTCCTGAAGTTGACCGACTTAATCACTGCAATGTATGTTAAGTTTTTCCCGTTTGTTTTCCCATTTGTGATGATTTCCCTCTTTTGTACTGTGCAACATTTTTAGTTCTAAAGTGAGTCTGGTTCTAGCATGCTCTGTTGTGTGGATTTACTGGGGCAGATTTATCAAGTGTCTGAAAGTGAGAATATTTCTAGTTGCCCATGGCAACCAATCACAGCCTCAGCCCTTTTTAAATATTATGAGCACTGGTAAAATGAAAGACGAGCTGTGATTGGTTGCCTGGGCAACTAGAAATATTTGACTTCAGACAGGCTTGATAAATCTGCCCACTGTATTTTCAAAAAGAAAAGGTGGGGGGCGAGCAGCAACAGGAAATAACGAATTTAAAATTCAAGGTGGGTGCAGGCTTCAAAGGTCCGGATCCAAATCCATATGTAGCAGAAGATACAAGACAAGGAAGCAGACTCGTGGAAAATTCAGTGTTTTTATTTCGCCAGTGGCAGATGCAACGTTTCAGCCGTCTCTAGCCCTGAAATGGCTGCATAGAGACAGCTGAAACGTTGCATCTGCCCACTGGCGAAATAAAAACACTGAATTTTCCACGGAGTGCTGCTTCCTTGTCTTGTATCTTCTGCCCCACTGTATTTAGTGGAAGAATGGGACAATTTCAGAGCCCAAAATTCTCACAATTTGAACAAACATCTGGGATAGAAAGATAATACGGCCACTACATTTACCGTACAAGCCGACCCAAGTATAAGCCAAGGCCCCTAATTTTACCACAAAAAGTATATATGGTAATCCTTGAGGCACCTATCTTTGCCACACTGTTTTATTGTGCACATAAATCGTATCAAACTGTGAAAAGTCTCACAAAAAGTAGCACAAAAAAAGAAAAGAGAGCAATAGGAGTGATACATGTCCCTCTACTTGCGGTTGTTAGAACAATGATTGCCAAAAAATGGAAATTCCCTAGACCCAGATATGATACGGGATAAGATGAATGTTATTGTTATGAAAGACATGTGAGAACAAGGACTGATAACATATAAGGGTTTTGAGTATAATTGGAATATTTGGTTTAGTTTATAACTCTATGATTTAGACCTGTGGAGTATAATTATAGGGAATTTGGTCTGGTGACAACTCAAACTGCGCCAGTAGACTACTGCCAAATTAAGTAAAACTCAAGCCCCAGTCTTTGTGATTGTGTCTCCTTCTCTTCTTTTCTTTTTAATTCTTATTTTTATTTTTCTCCCTTGATTTTATTTTTGTTCCTCTTTATCTTATGCTCCTCTTTTCCACTCTCATTGAGTGCCACAAAAAGGTGATTGGAGAAGAATTCTTAATCAAGATTTATCTTCCTAAAATTTGATTTTGTTTTTGTGTCTATGTTTTTGGATAAATTCTAAACGGATGATTAAGGGAAAAAATATTTTTAGTTCAACCCAATGGTAGCTACTTGCATAATACTATTATAAAGCATTGACTTTATGCTACATTACACTATTCCCTGGTGTAATCGCAATCAGTATTAGCTTATGTAAGTCTTAGGATGCGTCAAGATCTGTAGTGCGCCACCAACATGTATGCTGACATAACAATGAGAATACTTCACATGGAATACTTTTTTCAAATGTATACTACTATTTAATTGAATAAAAATGGTCACTCATGTGCAGCCGCCTTAGAGTACATTTTAGGTTCATTGTGAAATGTACACCACATGCCGACTTTTGGTCATTTTTTGTGAGTAAGGAATATATTCCATACATCAAAAGTCATTGAAATCATTGGGAAAAGGTAACGATTGTCTGCAATTGTGTATTTAATATGTTACATGTTATAGTAAGTACATACATGGAAACATTTCTCACCTGTTATATTGGACGCTTCTCCCTCAGGACATGGGACACAGTTATAGCAGCAGACATGATGTCCTCCATTAGGAGCCTTCCTGAATCCTGGAGAACAACGATCATTACATCGAGACTGCGGCATCTTTTAAAGGGATGAAATGTAATAAAACTGGATTGTAGAAAGACTCTGTGGAACTTTTAAAAACGACTTCAATATATATTTGTGGGGTTTGTTGGAGATGCTATCCTGGAGTGAGAAATGAAAATCCCGGCACTCGTAAATCTGTTCAGCTTACTTTAATTATGAAAAGACATTATACAGCAAATCCAGCAAATAGGATGCGTTTTGGCTCGTCTTTAAGACTTTCTCGAGTATAGTTCAGAAAGGCTTGAGGACGAGCCAATACGCGTCCTATTTGCTGGATTTGCTGTAAAATGTCCTTTTGTAATTAAAGTAAGCTGAAGACATTTACAAGTGCCAGGATTATCATTTCTCATTGGACTACTAGGCTTTGCGGAACCCCTGAGCACAGTGGCACCGAGTGCCGCCCGAAAAGGTTGTTGTTCTGCTATCATGGAATATCTCAATGTACATAACCTTATAATGCAGCATCAGCATAGGTTTAAAAGAGACCATTCCTTTCAGACTAATCTGATTGGCTTCTATGAGGAGTTAAGATCCAGACTGGATCTGGGGAAGGCTGTAGATGTTGTATATCTGAACTTTTTCAAGGCATTTGATATAGTGCTGTATAAAAGGTTGGTACATACAATAAGGCTGCTGAGACTATAGCTACTGGGAATGCTAGGTAAGTAATTAGTATAGTGATAGGAAATAGAGGGTTATCATTAATAGCACATTCTCAGGTTGGGTTGACGGTCATTATTTGTGCCACTCCTTTTTAATATTTTTATTAATGACCTTGTAGTGGGTTTACACAGTCAAGTTTCAATATTTGCAGATGATACTAAGCTGTGTAAAGTAATTAATACTGATAGTTAAGCATTACAGAGGGATTTGTAAAAGCTGGAGGAATGGGCCGATAAATGGCTGATGAGGTTTAATATAGATAAATGTAAAGTTATGCACTTGGGCCATGGAAACAAAAAAAATTGTTCTAAATAGTCAATTATTTGGTAAAACTGGAGCTGAAAAAGACTTGCGGGTATTGGTGGATGGTAAACTTAATTTTAGTGACCAGAGCCAGGCAGCTGCTAATCCCATAATTATGGGATGTATCAAGATAGGAATAGATTCTCATGATAAGAACACATTTTTGCAATTATACATATCCCTGGTCAGAGCACACATGGAATATTGAGTTTAGTTTTTTTTAAATATATTTTTTTAATTGCACATATACATATACACAGAAGCATATTATATTATTTACATCTGGGCTCCAGTGTATAAAAAGGACATAGTAGAACTGGAATTAGTGCAGAGGAGAGCAACCAAAATTTTTAGGGGGGCGGGGGGACTAGAACAGATTACAATATTTGGTGTTATTCAGTTTAGTAAAAAGGCGGCTAAGGGGAGAACTCATTACAATGTACAAATACCTTAATGGGCAGTACAAGAATCTCTCCAAAGATCTTTGTATACCTAGGCCTGTGACCAGGACAAGGTGCATCCTCTACGCCTAGAGGAGAGACGATTCTATTATCACCATAGACAGGGGACATCCTCTACACCTAGAGGAGAAGAGGTTCTATCATCACCATAGACAGGGGGCATCCTCTACACTTAGAGGAGAGGAGGTTCTACCATCACCATAGACAGAGGGCATCCTCTGCCCCTAGAGGAGAGGAGGTTCTACCATCACCATAGACAGGGGTCTCCGTGACACCTAGAGGAGAGGAGGTTCTATCATCACCATAGACAGGAGGCATCCTCTACACCTAGAAGAGAAGAGGTTCTACCATCACCATAGACAGGAGGCATCCTCTACACCTAGAAGAGAAGAGATTCTACCATCACCATGGACAGGGGGCATCCTCTACACCTAGAGTAGAGGCGTTTCTGCCATCACCATAGACAAAGGTTCTTTACTTTAAGAGCAGTGAGACTATGGAACTCTCTACCACAGGAGGTTGTTACGGCGGACTCTATGTACCTGTTTAAGAGAGGCCTAAACGCCTTTTCTGGAGAGCAAAAAAACCTCACAGGTTATGGGGGAAACATTTGATTTTTGATTTGATTCTTAAAGGTTGGACTTTATGGATTTGCATCTTTTTTCTGCCTTTTATAGTATGATACTATGATACTGATGTCAAAAGATAAGAGAAGTTGAAAAGTAAAGCCAACTTAAAGGTGTTTGGCTTACTCCCACATCATGTGTTTAGACTGTGAGGGAATAGAATCCATTTTCTATTGTGTTCTCCCTCTATGTGTCTTTTTCTTTGGCTCTATTGATAGAAAAGACCCCTATGAACAGCACCATCCCCCCATGTACACAGATCATTTTACACTGATAGCTCCTCTTGAAGGCTATTGGAATGTGGGTATGGTCAGTAGGTTCCTTTGTCTCAAGAACCTATAAAAACTGTCTGCAACCTAAATAAATTGGAATTCTCTCAAACATGTGAAGGCCTGAGTGATTCACCGAGCAGCTCGTACTATACAATGATTTGGAAACACATCACAACGAGATATGGGGATATTTCCCTAACAAACTTGACGCCTGAACAGGGACCTGGGTTTGCATGACGCCCACCAAAGAATTTAGGGATCATCCTTTCAGGACAGACAGACCATGCAGCTGCACAAAAAGGTAAGAAGCTTTTTCTTACAATTTGCTCTGTCTCTCCTTGTTTGGATTTCCCCACGTCCGGTGAGTTGCATGCCTATATTGCCCAGTCCAAAGAATCTTGTTAGTTTATTTGAAAACTCCATGTGATGTGTGGTAGTGTATATGGGTATTGTATGACTTTGAACATGTGTGTTTGATAGCGCTATTGTGATACTGTAATGTACTGGTTTTAAGAAAGATTACATCCTGGAATAGCCCCTACCTAAAGAGTCACCTAGAAGAGCAGTTGGTGGATCGTAATTCGCTTGAGACAAAGGAGACTGAGTTCGGACAGTCAGACTTTATAAATTTATTTTGTGTGGTAGGATCCAAAGCTGCTTCTATTTCACCTCTTCATGACTAGAAACCTTGGTTATAATGTGCCCTCTTTATGATGTATTACATTGAATCCAGCTCCACTACTTTCGCTAGATTCAAAGGGGGGAGACATGAGGTGGACGGGTTATATTTAAAATTTTCTTTTAACTTAATGATTAATGAACCAGTTACCTTTTAATATGTCAAAACTGAATATATCATTAATCAGCATTTTGAGTTTTTTGTAGATAGCTTTAGAAACCAGGAATGAGGTTAATTCTACATCAGATGTGCAGTGGTCACACAACATGAGGTAATAAAAGCAGAACCACTCCTGACCTACCTGTCTGTACAGGAGGCGGAGGTGACGGCACTGATGGAGGGGTGTAAAGTGGCAGAGGGTAAGAATGTGACTCCTCGTGATTCCTTATGATTCCTAACCTCATATAGTAAGTTTATCAACAACTATGAGACTTTGATATAGCTGATAGAGGCCTTAGTGTTACATAAAGGTCCATCCTAGAAGGTAAAACCTATAAAGCTCTAACACATGAAGTTACCACTGGTTACTAGAAAGCCTAGGGAAAAGGAGCCTGGATCAGTACAGTCCGTGACCCTCGCTGGCCCAGTACGGTTATCTATACTCCTGTCTTTATAGAAACCGGCTTCACGGGTGAGGAAGCAAGACTGGAGTAAAACTGGGACCCCATGGATGGAGGGTGGACTAGGGCAAAGAGGTGACAAGCAATGTTTGCCAAGGGCCCTTTACCCTATGATGGTTCAGTGCACCCACAGGGTGAGACACCAGTCTAAGACTCTATATGCTCCGTGGTGGATAAGTATTGAGTATCACTTAGATTCACTTTTGCTACTGTCCATTTACACAAGTTTATATATACCTAGTACAATGTAGGGAGAATAGTGAAGACCCTCATATATACACTCCGAAGCCGCTTTACCCCTTCCAGAGGCTGCAGATTGGCTAAGTACAGCTACCAAAGGTAAGTAGCTATGAACATGTACTTATGTGTGTGGACCTCTTTTCTGAGTAATCTGAACCCTATCCTGTAACTAAAGCAATTGTAAAGACCACAGCCAGGGATGGAGGAATATGTTAGTCCACTTATTCTAGAGACTAAAGTAATAATCCCTATTGGGGCAGTAATATAGTTGATGAGAGCTCTAGGGATTAAAAAGTCTTTTCACCTACTGAGGTTGTTTTTAGAATTGCCCCATGGATGAACATATACTTACCCTAAGGTTGTCCAGAGGTGTCATAGAGAATTGGTGGATGTCCAAAAACCTGCAGAAACATTTTTTTCTTAGGTGCATAACCAAGTATCTGTTTCAGTTCCAGAACCTAAAGTAGCTAGAGCAGAGGACCTGCACCCAGGTGATGAGATGGTCCTGATGTGACTCACCTGAAGAGTCTTTTGAAGGGTCATCCCAAATACCTGTGACACATCAATGTGTAGAAACTACAACGAGACAGCGACAGCTGAAGAAGAATGGTGCAGGACCCAGAGACTACAGAACATGAATCTGTGTATCTTGATTCTGTTATGGACATCATTATTACTCTTACCACTTGCAGCATCACTAAGAAAGATTGTGATCATAATGTCTTTCATGGGCTATGCAAAAGAAAGCTGTGACAGTGTGTGCGCCGCATACCATGTCAAATAGTACTCAGGGGTTGGTAGGGTGACGTGTATAAGGATAAAGACCAATAGGATGTAGAGATTCTGCCCTTTACAGTGGATTTACATGAATTGTGTTGTGATGTAATGTTCAGGATGCTCAGGAGGGGAGCAGGTGAAGTGGTCAGATAAATCCTGGATGTGTGATTAGCACATGTCAATGTACCACCTGAGCAGTACCTGAAAATATTCACAAAAAGGGAGGAATTGTGAGGGAATCTAATCCATTTTCTATTGTGTTCTCCCTCTATGTGTCTTTTTCTTTGGCTCTATTGATAGAAAAGACCCCTATGAATAGCACCCCCCCCCAACCCCCGTGAACACAGATCATTTTACATTGATCTGTGTACACGGGGGGTGGGGCTATTGGAATGTGGGCATGGTCAGTAGGTTCCTTTGTCTCAAGAACCTATAAAAACTGTCTGCAACCTAAATAAATTGGAATTATCTCAAACATGTGAAGGTCTGAGTGATTCACTGAGCAGCTCGTACTATACAATGATTTGGAAACACATCACATCGAGATATGGGGATATTTCCCTAACAAGACTTCTTGTAGGTCATACTTAGTGTTAAGGGGGCTGCCTTTCAAGGTAACAAAACGAGGCATTGTTTTCCGTTTAACACCTTGGAAACATATTTGCATACTTCCCATACTATGATACTATAATATAATTGTAAACCAGTATAAATGGGTCATTTAATTCAATGCAATCAAACTAAATGGAGCATAAAAATAAAATCCCAAAGAAATTCAACAAAAACAAGGGAAAAAATAACTTTTTTTAATAAACAGGAAATTCACAGAAGTACATTGCCGAGGATTCCTAATAAGCGAGGGGAATGCTCACCCTCCAGCGGCCCCGATGCGCAGCGTG
Source organism: Engystomops pustulosus (assembly GCA_019512145.1). Classification (NCBI taxonomy): domain Eukaryota; kingdom Metazoa; phylum Chordata; class Amphibia; order Anura; family Leptodactylidae; genus Engystomops; species Engystomops pustulosus. Next base: position 9,853 of record WNYA01000222.1, on the reverse strand, counting down.
GCTCCCCGATGTCAGGGCAGCTCCTTTTCTGGCTTCCGCGTCTGTCTTCTTTCTTCGGTGACATCCTGACGCGGCCGCTGCTGATGTCATACTATGCGCCGGCTGGGAGAAAACATGGCCGCACCCTGCAGGATGTTACCGAAGAAAGAAGACAGAAGAGGAGCTGCGCTCACATTGGGGATCCGCGCTGCGCATCAGGGCTGCCGGAGGGTGAGTATATAAGTTTTTTTTTTTTGTGTTGGGCTGGCTGTATACTACTGGGGGTAGACTGGGCTGGCTGTATACTACTGGGGGCAGGCTGGGCTCCCTGTATACTAATGGGGGCAGGCTGGGCTCCCTGTATACTACTGGGGGCAGGCTGGGCTCCCTGTATACTACTGGGGGCAGGCTGGCCTGGCTGTTTACTAATAGGGGCAGGCTGGGCTGGCTGTATACTACTGGGGGCATGCTGGGCTGGCTGTATACTACTGGGGGCAGATTGGGCTGAATGTATACTACAGAGGGAAGGCTGGGCTGTCTGTATACTACAGAGGACAGGCTATATACTACTGGGGGCTTGCTGGCTGTATACTGGGGGAGTCTGTAACCAATGCATTTCTCACCGTCAGCTTATACTCGAGTCAATAGGTTTTCCCAGTTTTTGGTGGTAAAATTAGGGGTCTCAGCTTACACTCGGTCGGCTTATACTCGAGTATATACTATATATATACTCGGCATATATATATAGTGCAACAAACCTAATAAAGTGCAAATGCATCATAAATTTCAAAGTCATATCAAAATGAAACATATAAAAATGTGAATGCATATAATCTACAAAGTCACATGATCACCTGGTGTAACAGCTGATATGTAAATTAAATCCTGGTACCTGGTGTCTCAATATACACTAAAGGAACAAATGGTTCATGGAGATTGTGTCTCACTATACAAATAGCACATGGTAGTAAGTAGCAGACGCGGATGTGTGGTACCACACTGAGATCATGGTGGCCATTGTAAGTAAGGGTAGCAAAAGATGTCACCACCATTAAAGAAAAATGTACTCTCCAGGGAAATCGACCCCACAATATGGTCCGAACTGGTGTGATTTGCATATTTTAATGATTGAGGTGGAAAATCCCCATATACTGCCATACTGTACTAGTAAAATCTAAAAAAGTCTGAAAAATAGTAAAAATAAAAATAAAAAAAAGTTTAAAAAATTATAATAAAAAACATTAAAATTTCTAATTACCCCCTTTCCTTAGAACTAATATAGATATACTAGGTATGCTAGTTTCACTGTATTTAACCTCATAACGGAAAATAGCGCTCAAAGTCGAAAATGGCACTTTTTTGTCATTTTGAAAAATATAAAAAATTTTATAAAAAGAGATCAAAAGGCTTTAGAGTCCTAAAAAGTTATTGCATTGAAAACATCATCAAAAGTCGCACAAAAATACACCACCCACAACTCCGCACGCCAAAATATGAAAAAGTTATCAGCGCCAGAAGATGGCAAAATAAAAAAAACTTGTACAGGAGGTTTTAATGTCATTTGAGGCGCACAGTGAAAGTCGTAGAATCCACGCCCACAAGAAAACGGTGCAAATGCATTTTTTCACATTTTCACTGCATTTGGAATTTTTTTCCCGCTTCCCAGTACATGGCATAGAATATTAAATATTATCACTATGAAGTTATGCAGAAAACAAGCCCTTACACAGCTCTTTACGTGTAAAAATAAAAAAGTTAGATTTTTGAAGGTGGAAAGTGAAAAATAGAAAACAAAAATGGGCCAGATCGTTAAGGGGTTAATAGATAATTCAGATGTCTATCAGAAGAAGATCAAACAAACTACAAACGAATCACATTAAGACGTGCTGCCCAAATTATATTCTACATTGTGGCCGTTCGGTCTCAGCATGTTTAGCTCATATATCCACTGACGTCCCCTTCTCCGTAACATTTTTTTCTCTGTTACCTTTACCATTTTTCGATCATCTATAAGCTAGAAGTGGAGTATTCGAAAATACAGGAACAGACTTAAGCCCTTGGTAAGTACAGGCCAATGTTGCCTACTGATCCTATCTAACACTGGACTGGATCACTGTCGGAGGATACAGAAGGTATTGTCCCCCAGACATTCCTATTGCTGTCATATTTTAGAAAAGTATTAATTTTCATCTTTTATTTTGTTCAATTAATTATTGTGGATACCCACTATTTTTAAATTCATTTTCCATGAGAGTCAAGTTTTTCTCAAGTACTGTTGGTTCCCTGAAATCTACTCTCTCAGCCTCTCTCTCCATTTTTTGCACACTCCACCTGCTGTAGACGAGGCTTCTGCCCCTAATGCCAAGCCCTGTGATCATCACTGGGCACAAGGTCGAATAGTTGCCATTTCGGTAGTCAGGACCCCGGCATCCTCCAGCCACCCGAAAAAGGTCAAGCCCTGGTGGGGGATGTTTCACATGTGACCATGCTATATTGGAGACAGGCCATTATAGAGAGGAGATAGAGCCAGGGAAATGCTGCTGATTGAGATCAGTACCGAACATGATGGGCCCGGCTCCCATGACTCCAGTTTTTGTGTTATGATTGAGAAAATGAGATAAGTATTAGTATTACCTTACTGCACTAGTCTTATTACTATTTTTATCAAACTTTTAACTTCATCCAGGTATTTATTCATTGCAATTTCCATGTTAACTGGATCTGTTTATTCCTAAAGTGCTGTGCCAGTGATAGTATAAAAGCACATAGTATAAAAGCACACAAAAGTATAAAAGTATAAAAGCACACAAAGCCTTAACTAGAGTATGGTGGAATATAAGGAGCCTTGAAGAATACCACAAGCTCAAGATGTCACCCAGGGGGCTGAGGGTACACATCTTCCCCTCTTGGGAGATAGAGACCATGGAAAAAGAAAGGTGGGAGAAAGGCTTACACCAATGCTCCTGCATTTTAATCAATATGCTCTTGGATCATGACAGGGGCCTCTTATGCCAAATTCGGGAACAAATTAAAAAATGTGAAAATAATCTAGGTAAATTTGACCAGGAAACACAGGTAATTCCCTTCCAAACAAAACTCAAGGAGACCATTGATTCATATGAAAGAGATATAATCAAAGGTAAAAATAGAAAAATTTGCTAGAGACAAAAGGGACTACGAGAGAGGACGGGTATATAAGTGGAATCACAAAGGAAACAAAAGACGTTTCTACCAACGACCCCGTTCAAATGCTGTTCATACAAATACCGCTTCAAGTGAACCTCCATCATCAGACACTAGTGAATGTGAAAATTCTCAAGACGAGGGTGCGAGATCTACAAACAGGAAAAGGGGAGCCAGGCCTCGAGATTGGTCACCCTCCTATAAGAGGGATAGACCCGCACGTGCCAAAACAGACTCTAAAGGTAATTTACTAATCATAAATCTATCCTCTTACCAACTTTCCGACGTTGAGATTAGGGTCCTACAAAAAGGGCTATCTTTCTCCCCGATGAACTTTTTAAATAAGTTTGAATTAACCAAGGATTTATATTTGTTTTGTCGACAGCTAACATTTAAATTGCTGTACCATCAACCTTCTTTACTCGACTCATTGCCTGACAACGACAGACGGGTTCTAAGGGACCTACTGGAATTGCTGGACGAAAACGAAGCACCTACAGGTAGGAAACCATTCCCCATGCAAGTTCCCTCCCAAAATACACCCAACTTTAAGTTATTTCCGGCCATCCAAATTTTCTTTGACCGAGTGTCATTGGAAATAAAGAAGCTAAAAGTGGACAGGAACCGTGGGGAGAACCTGTCCAAACAGGAACGCATGGCTCTGAGAGGTTTACAAAATCACAAAGACTTCCTAATCAAGGAAGCAGACAAGGGGGGTAACATTGTAATATGGCCGATGGAGTTATATGTCCAAGGAAGCTAGACGCCAATTGAACAACAAAGAATTTTACACTTTGTTACCCTCTGATCCATCTCAGATATTCAAAAAGAAGGTTGATCGCACTTTGAAGGCAGCACTATGCTGTGGGATCATCACCAAGAAAAAACACAGATTTCTAACCGTGGAGAACCCAAAAATACCGACATTTTATTTACTACCTAAGATTCATAAGTCCCTCGAAGAAGTAGGCCTATAGTGTCTGGGATTGGGGGACACCACGCACCTGATACAGCAAATTGAAGAAATAAATCTACCGGAAAACGCAATGTTGGTTACTTTGGACGTCGAATCGCTGTACACAATTATTGGCCATCAGGTGGGTCTTGAGGCTGTAGAGTTCTTTTTGAACAAACAGATATCTCTTGATCGTCGACATGATTCCTTTATTATAGACCTGTTATCCCTCCTCCTACATCAAAACTTCTTTACCTTTGACAGGTCCTACTACAAACAGGTGTCTGGGACGGCCATGGGTGCACGGTGCGCTCCCTCATATGCCAACCTATTTCTTGGTTGGTGGGAGGAGCGCACCGTGTACCGGTTGGCTGACTTTGATGCCAATGTTGTGGGATGGTTTAGATACATCGATGATGTATTGATGATTTGGAAGGGAACACATGACCAATGCCTCACATTTATTCAGAATCTTAACATCAACCCGTGGAAGATCTTACTGTCTGCCTCCATCTCAGATACCTCGGTGGAATTTCTGGATCTTAAAATCAATAAAGAAGGAACTCACCTTACCACCTCTCTTCACAGGAAAGAAACTGCCACCAATAGTCTATTATCCTTCAACAGCTTCCACCCGAAACACTTGAGACAGAGTATCCCAGTGGGTCAATTCCTGCGAATCAGAAGAAACTGCAGTGACATCACAGATTTTCGTAAACATGCACAGGATCTCACTGGACGCTTCAAAGCACGTGGATACCCGAAAAAGGTAATTTCGAAAGCCTTTATCAGGGCACGAGACAGTGATCGACAGACTCTGTTACAACCTAAAATACGAGATAGTGAGTCCAAGCCATGCTAACTACCTCTGTATAACAACCAATGGTCTTACACGTTGGTGAATGTTCCATTTGTCCCGGATGTTGGCAAGACACGTATATACACCCTAACAACCAATCGAATTTAAACTATATGATTATGTAAATTGTAAATCCAAGGATGTGATATATGTTTTGAAATGTTCTTGCCCCATGATTTATGTGGGACGGGACAGAGCAGAGAGCTCGAAGAAAACAACAACATCTATCTTCAATTAAGACGGCAGCAAATGCCTGGCTAAGGGGAAGGACTCTGTACGGTGGCGGACTTTTCTACAGGTAACAGTCGGGGTAACAATCACAGTCTAAAGGTTTGTGGGGTAGAGAGGGTATATTGGAACCCGAGGAGAGGCAGTTGCAGCAAAGAACTTTTAAGATTGGAATCCAAATGGATTTATAAACTTGACTATTTGGCTCCGCTGGGTTTAAATGCAGACCTACTCTATACGGGCTTCTATAAGGACTAGTTTCTTTCCTTGATCTAATGCCGTAATTGCCTTATATTTTTTCATCTTCTTTCTCTTGTTTTCACTTATTTGGTCCTCCTTATTGATTTTCTGTTTGCTATTATGGACCCCTCTTTGACTGGATCCTAGATGTGTGACCCTCGTGTATATATACTCGCGGGCCACATGTCAGGACCCTGTCCCTATATCACCTCCGGTGGGTGTTTTTTGCTTGTTTATGTGTTTTGCTTTTCACGTCGGGATATATACATATTTTGTTTGCATCCTTAACACTTTTTCTTGTCCTCATTCACATTAGGTACTGCACCGCACTTACTTTTCTATACTGGGCAATATCATGTGATCCATCCAACCTTCAGCTATCTCTCGCATAAGATCGGAAGAAAGACGAAAGAGGAAAAAAAAGAAAATAATAAAAAAACCTCCAAAGAATAAACCACCGGGCTCTGTATCATGGACTTACATTCTCACAGTTAAGACACACTTCTGGATTCATTTCGTAATCTTACTAATTTGTGACAGTTATTAATCCAAAAGGTCCTTATCAACCTAATTACTGTCAGGTCTTCTCAACTCTCTTTGTTGATTACACACCTTTATAACTACACTTTCCTCTATGTCTTTACTATTCCCATACTTTAATATTTCAAATAGAATATGCTACATTACTTTAAAAAATTATGTTGCCTACCTGCCTTGGCACCGGACACGGGAACCTTATTCATGTTGCGGTTCATTACGATCACCTTAACCAATTGCGATTTTGCACCTCTCCAAATGCAACCTTATACTGTACATCTCCCTTCTCTTAATCCCATCATGCACTGAGGCACTCTTACATTACCTACCTGTATACATGGTTTTAGATAGCATTTAAGATATTCCACTCTTACCTTATCCGCACTTCTTTACACATATTTTATAATAATAATTGTTTTAAATACCTTTTTAAATACTTTTTGATAAGCAATGTTTGGTATTTCCTTGTGACATTACTGCACAGTATGGCCCCATGGTATATATTTTTTATTTTTGCGATATACGCAAAATATCCCATAGCATGCGCTATAATGTGGAATGAATGTTTTTATACTTTTAAGTACGTGGCGAGACTCTCGGGTCCGTAACGCCTATCGCGGCTGCTACAAATCGTATTACTATACTCGGGCAAAGTCATTTCCGGTTTTTCGGGATGTTGCAATGTGACTCACTTATTCCGGTATTGACACGCAGCCGCATCACTGACCGCAATATGCGGGCAGGTCCGTGCTGGATGTCCGGGGGCAGGAGGACTATATAACATCATTCCCCACACTCTGGTACCCCTGAGGAAGCCTGGCTCGCAGGCGAAACGCGTGGGAATCTCTCCAGCCCCCGGTGCCCAGCCTTTACACTTAGGTAACTATGGTTTGATCTACTATACAGCTTACTTACACCACACTTGTGGATTTACTACTTATCTTCTTCTCAATTGTTTATAGCTGTTGATATACCCACACTATGTTATAGTTACACTAGGCACGGGATTTGCTGGTTTGTTTTGGCACAGTCAAGTGCCTTTTAAATGCTTTTAAATGTATGTACTGTAACTCTTAAATAAAAGATTTTCATGAAATTATACACCATGGGCATCCCTGTTTTCTTGTACGATTTGATACATTCCATTTGGATGCCAATAATTTATTACCTTTAGACCCTACTCTATACATTTACCTGATAGTATAAAAGCCCTGTCATCTCTGCTGATTTAACCTTGTTTTCTCGAGACAGAGACAGTGCCCCCTCATCTTTTGATTTAATTTAACCTGTAACAACTTTCCGCCATATTTTCTGTATGGACCATTCATATATTTATATAAATTAATCATGTCCCCTCATAGTCGTCTTTTTTCCAGACTTAATAAATCTAGTTGTTTTAATCTATTCTCATAACTGAGACCCTCCATACCCCTTATCATTTTTGTGGCTCTTCATTGTACCCTCTCCAGCTCCAGGACATCTTTTTTATGGACCAATGGATAGAAGACAATATATATGTCCCAAGGACATATGGTGCATGTTGATTATTAGCCCCCAGGTGCATAACCTTACATTTATCCACATTGAACCTCATTTGCTAAGTGGATGACCAAACACAGAGTTTGTCCAAGTCACCCTGCAGCCTATGAACATCCTCCATAGACTGTATTACACTACACAGTGCTAATAATTCCTACCTCTATATCATTAATAACCTACAACTGGTGACCATTCTGACAAAGATTCAAAGATTCATGGCGAATCAAAACGTTGCAGTTTTTTCTATGCCTGTGTGAATAAAGGTTTAACCTTTTTTCATCATATTGGATGCTGTGGCCTTCTCTCTTTTTCATTCCGAGTAGGAATCATTGATCACAACTCTCTGGATACGATCCTTCAGACAGTTTTAAATCCAATTGCAAATGATTCCTGACAAACCAATAGCCCTAATTTTACCCATCAGGCGTCTATGAGGGACAGTGTCAAATGCCTTTGCAAAGTCCAAGAACACAATATCCACAGCTGCTCCTCCATCCAGGCACCTGCTCACCTCTTCATAGAAGCAGATAAGGTTAGTTTGACAACTGCTATCCTTAGTAACCCCTCGCTGGCTGTCACTTATTATACTATTTGATGTCACATACTCCAGTATGTAGTCTTTTACTAACCCTTCCAATATTTCCCCATAATATAAGTTAAGCTTACAGGCCTGTAATTGCCTAGAGCCCTTTTTATATATTGGCACCACATTTGCCTTGCGCCAGTCACTTGGCACCACACCAGACATTACGGAATCCCTGAAGATGTTAGACAGTGGTACAGCAATAACAGAACTGAGTTCTTTAAGAACTCTGGGGTGTAACCCATCTGGTCCAGGAGCTTTGTACACATTGATTTTATTGAGCTTAGATTGGATCATGTCTACATTCAACCATTCTAGTATATTACAGGATCCATGACCCGCACTGGCACCACCCACGTCAGAAGTATTTTCTTCTATCGTATAAATAAAGCTAAAAAAAACATTAAGCATCTCCACCTTCTCTTGGTCTCCAGTCACCAAAGCCCTATTTTCAGCATTTTGGGTTCCAACCTGCTGTAACCCATTTTTTTCACATTTAGCACATTGTAATAAATGAGGAGGGCAATCCACAAATCCCTGTAGTATGGCAGTATATGATAGGATCGAACAGACAACCTAGTGTTAAAGTACTGTAGGGGGTTTGAAAACGATTTTAAAAATAAAAATAGTTAAAAAAAATTTGAAATTAAAATCTAAAAATTGACTCACTCTCCTTTCCCTAGTCATATAATTATAAATAAACAGTAAAAACCATAAACAAATTTGGTATCACCGTATCCGAAGACGCTCAATAACAGTTTTTTTCACTGTGTTTTACTATGTGACGTAAAATAGCGTAAACGTCGAAAATGGCACTTTTTTTGCCATTTTGAAAAATATAAAAAAATTATAAACAAAAAGTACTGAAAAGGTCAAACAGTACTAAAAACAGTAGCATTAAAAACATCATCAAAAGTCACAAAAAATGGCTCCACCCACAGAGAATAATATTACCTTGGAGTTCCTTCCCTTAAGCTTTGAACCTAATTCTTTAAAACATTTTTGTGTGTAGCCTTTATCCTATATTGTCAAATATTTAGTCCTATAAATTGGGGAACAATATTGTTGATGCAAAAAAAAAACACTTTATGTGGAGTGAAATCCTGGTAGACATCACATTTATCTTACCCTGTTATTTTTCCACATGATATTTGCATTTTCTGGATAAATCTCCAAATTCTGAGATTCTTGAAATTGCCCAATGCTCAAATCATTTAATGTAAGTGCCGGTGTATCATCTGCTTGGACCATCCAGTTCCTTAATTCCCATGTAAAAGGCACTTGTCTCCTCTTATTAAAGGAAATCTCACTCCCGCTGGGATCTGTGTAGTGAATGTATTTCATGTACTTCTGCAACTGAAAAACATGCAAAAAATATGTTACAATGAACAATAAGCAACCATCCACAGTGGTGAAAACGTCATGTATAAGATATATCTGTGCTCACCAGGGGTCCATCTAATAGTAATAGTTATACTTCACACCCGAGAATATTCCTCCCAAATCTCTCACTTGGGTGACACCAGAAGGACTCAGGGTAATTCTTATAGTTTTGGTTATTGCCGTATTCCAGTTTGCAGTGGCTGTCTGTCTCTGGCAGTATCTTTCAGTGACTCTCTGTCTCTGGCACTCTCATTCTATTGACTGTATGTCTCAGGCACTCTCATAGCGGCGACTGTCTCTGTCTCCATCACTTTGTCTAAGGGGGAATTTATCAGAAATGCTCTATTTGCCCCTGGCAACCATTGAG